>JACBKR010002558.1:0-34382 GCA_014218235.1 Colocasia esculenta | reverse complement strand
TTTCTAGTCACTGGCTCAGTAGGGAACTCCCCCAAAACCGAGCGAAACAAACACCACGAGTACGAATAGTAAACAGTACCAACAATTAATATAACAGCTAAGCAGGTAAGTAAAGCTGTAAAAGTACTCACCGTCTGCGACTACGAGAAACAACAGTAATAATTAAACGGCAAACCAGTACAGGTGTACAAGCTAAAGTAGAGACAGCCAACACGAGCCACGTGAACTGGTTCGCGACACCAGCAACTGACTCGGACAACTAACACAGGTCTACCTCTCAGTCTCGCAGCCACGGACGAAAGGTCCAGCTGCCGCTCCACGTAAAAAGGTCAAGCAACTGTGGAGACCAACTAAACACCACCACCTGTAGACCACACGGTCACAGGCCCATGCCTGGCACCTCCAGAGACCCTGGCCTGGGCTCGCTAGAGTGAGGCACTAGAAAAGGACTAGCTGGGGTCCAGTACGTCTACTGGTGTCCGTACCCCCAACTACGAGCGCGCTACAAGTGACTAAAAACAAACTCAAGTGTCACTGTCCCATGTCGTCTTTCCCTCAGCCGGACGTACAACTCTAACACAAGAGTGAGGGTGTCCAGGTCAGATGACACAGACCTCGACAGTACAGCACAAGTACCGGGACAAAGCCCCGAGCTAACAGCCTGGTCACAAAGAACCTGGGGCACCCAACTGGAGAGGTAACCACGGTAGGCATCGTACTACTTGCCACGTACACAGAACCATGTGCACGTCACACACAAACCACGTGAAACCCACGTAAACCACAAGTAACCACTGGTCCACTACACGTGAACCCAACTGACTCGCGTACACAACGCGCAGTCACCGAAGTAAACAACTAACAGCATACCTTGTATGCCAAAACGTAAACCAAGTGCACTCAGTGCACCTCGTGCATCAACACACATGCATCATCGATAATTATTGTACTTAGCCATTTCTGCTCAAATAGAAGTAGGCAGCCACATCGACTGCCGCTTACAGGGAATCAACAGCAAGGGTTCTGGCCGTTAACCTCCTGGCTGAGGATCTTGGCGACAAGCGATCTTGACGCCAAGTTCTTCGGCCATAAACCCGGCAGAAACCTTAATCCGGCTCTGCGGGCTTTCCAGCCATTTTAACTACAGAAAAAAATCATATAAAACTTCTTTTAACATGCAGGACCCAATATAACCCACTGGAACATGCTTCATGCATTAAACTACTCAAACCACCCATATCCCCATATGGTGCAACATGATCCAAACATGCATTATCATGCTGGTTCAAGTAGTTATGATGTGTTTAATGTCCTACGGAGCTAAACGGGTTCGTCCCCTACCTCAGAACGCGCTAGAATCTCCTGCAATCCCCCGGTTCACGTCGAGCCTTCCGCGAGCTCCCACACGAATTGCACCACGCCGCGATGTTTCCTCGCGCAATTAAGTGACGCCACGCATTCTACGATCGTCCAACTACTCCTCGGTAACTGTTGGAAGCTTTAAAGACTCGGGGGCAGCAAGCTGGGGCAAGAGGGAATGAGTGAGAGCTGAGAGAACTGCCTCGGTGAGCCTATAACCTGCACCATTCTCAGGTTGGCGTCAACCCCCATGCCGCCAACAGCAACCGCCACCCTCTGCGTCCACATCTACTGCCGCCAAGTTCATGCAGTAAACGTCCACTAACCGGACGCCAATAGTTAACGACCACCCCTGGCCGCCAACTTCAACTGAACAGCAGCATGTCCCATTCTATTTCCGGACCAACCCTGCGCTGCACCTGGACAAACTACACATCCACACCATGCATTCCACACAACCGACTCACACTGGCCTCACAACGGCCGCCACAACCACAACACACACGATCCGCATGGATCCGAAAGGCACGCGGCGTTACAGGTTAGCTGCGGGATTAGCACCCCCAACCCCCTATTTATAGAGTCTTAAGAGTTAGAAACCCACTCTAATCTTGAAAACTAGGTGTTAGGATAAGATTAGAAGAGGTTTAGGAGTCCTAGTGTTAGTCTAGATGTCTTAGGATAAGGGTGGACTCCGGTTTCCTAGTCTTTCCGAGCTCTGTCCGAGTCGCGACGCCGCGATCTGACGTGACCATGTCGCGACAGGGCGCTGCGACGCGACATTGTCGCGGTCATCTAGGATGTCGCCTCTCTACCCGAGGGGTTGTTTTCATCTCTGAGCTGTGTATATATTTGTTTGATTATTTATAATTGTTGTGTTTGTTTCTTATCAAAAAAAAAAAACAAAAAAATCAGAAATTCAGAAAATCAAGAAAGATTTCGTCACAGGTAAGTCAGGTATTGTATTTCTTCCCCTATTCCTCGCATTACTATATGGTATTCTATCTGTTATATCATTTCAAGGACCGGCTGGTTCTCAATGTGTTCTGGAATTGAGTTCCCCTTATCAAAAACGATGATAATCTAGGTGCACATTGTTAATCGTTGGATAGGCCGTTAAGTTAGTTAAGCACGGGGACGATAGATTCAGGCCTGCACTGTGGTTGTGGGTAGTCTCTTGACTTGTTCTTATTTAGCTTAGCAATATTATCCTTGATATATTTTCTACTTTCTCCTTTTCTTTGCATTTGTTTTGATGATTTCTTTTACTTTAGCCCAACATGCATCATGTAGGACTTTGAGCCTCCTGACTCATTCTTGACCATTGATGAGCTCTTGTTGAGTGCCCAATCATCCTTCAAATTGCAAACAAGAAATCCAATTCCACTCCGAATCGGAAGGTTTGCCTCCAAGTAAGTTGTTCCCGTCAGATTGACAAGAATTCCCTGTCTGGATTCTCTATCCAAACTTTCCTTTTCCTTTGATCCGTTTTGGTTGCGAACTGCTTCCAGGATAGAGTCATGAGTTACCTGCCTGGCACGCACATGTCTTTCAAAATGAAACCTGCAGGCCAATCGGCTAGGGTACCTCTCAATCGAGGGGTTGATCGTCCTCTTCTTTTCTCCTCTCGTCCAGACTTGTGCTCTTCTTTGCATTCTACTCGAACAACCGACTCGGGGCTTTTACAAAGATTCCATTGCCTGTTAGTTAAGATTGGGTGTCTCTTTACCTTGGCCCCCACTTTTCAGTCCACTCCGCGTCATCTCTGTTCCGCTATCACTTCATGACATCTCCACTCCACTTCCACTTCGCTCCCCTGCAAAGCGGGGAAGCCAAGGAGGGGCAATCTGTAGACACCGATTTTGACTAATGGGTCGAACCACTTCTTCTATCTTAGTGGGCCCCTATTTGGTCACTCACCTTGAGCCCATCATTTGCCTTGCTTTGAGCCCTTTAAGCCATTAAAATGCCTTGAAATCCCGAAATTTATCACTTGAGAGAGTCCTGGGGCATAATAACTCTTGTCTTATCATGTAGTTGGCTGAAATTCTCAAATAATCTGGATTTATTGTCACGACGCCTCGGGCGCGCGTCTCTAGTCGCGACAGTTCGGCGGTCGCGACAGCCCATGCAATATCCATGCACGTGGGCAATGTTGTCGCGTCCTCCCGTGCCGTCGCGTCTTAGTCGCGACCCTACGATACGTCGCGACAAGGACCGAATCCTCTGGCCTCCATAACTACCCCCTATTTATCCTCCTATGAACTCAACTTAATCCTAAGGATTATCTCTGCCCTTGGGGCGGGATCCTAGCCTTAGGGACTCTCCTAAGGGTTGCTAAGGACTCTCAATCTGATTTTTATAAGGCTTTATCTCCCATTTTGATTTTAAATCATTTCTGAAGAGATAATGTGAATAATTCTCATCCCAAGCTCTTTATAAGAAAGGCCCCTCCTCAAGGACGAGGAGAGCCTCATTTACCACCCCGAAGGGCTGCCGAAATTTCCTCTCACCTGTACTTAGCACAGCAGCCACTCATTTTGGCCATTTCCCTTGACCTTCCACTCCACAAAAGCCACTCTTTTCACCATTAACGGAGCATGGAACGTGAAGAGGGCGACCCCGACGATCTCCTGGAGCTCTTGCACATCCTTGGAGCTATACCCACGCCAGGGAGTCGCCCCAATGGGGCTCATTTTCTTCTCCCTTCTCTCCTCTTACTTCTACATGCATTTTTGTGTTATTTTTAGATAGAGCACTTTCCCTGTCTATCCACGTTTTCCCACACCCATAGGGGTTCAAAACCACCCCAGGTGCGTTCCCACCATGATCTCTCATTTCCTTCTATTTTTAGAGTAGATACTATGCTTAACGTATTCTAATAGGGCGTTTTCTTTGTGATTTTCTTTGGTTAGCAGGCAAACAGGTGAAATCTAAGAGAAGCTCTGGTCCCCGGCCGGCTGGAGGACGAGAAGAAGGTCTCTACCTTAATTCTCCCACATTCAGAGAACGCGACGGCGAAGGGAGACCCGACCATAGACGCGTCGACGAAAGGACGTGACATCAGTCTATCGCGAAGCCCATGGCGACCGCGACACCAGGTCCATTTTTGTTCTCTCTCCTTTTCCTAGTTTAAGTCAGCCATTATCTCATTTTCATTCTTAGGCGACTTGCTAGGTGGCGATCACATCCGTTTTCTATGCTTATAGTTTTAGTATTCATGTTTGTGTCGAGGGGGGTACAATCCTTGTGATTACAGTCGTCACTTGACTTACCTGAAAACACAATAACAAATAATGAAGGGTGAGCGATAACGCTCAGTAGGACTTAATATCTCGTGTAAACAAGCATGCTTTAAGTGATTAATATCTTGTAAAAGCAGTAACTAGAGAGAACGATCATGTATAGTCAAGAGAGTAATAGTACAAGATAACGAGTGAACGATAATACATTTCTCAAGAGTATTGCAAAATTAGGATGACAACATAATGAGATAGCGTGTAACGAGATAGTGTATAACAAGATAGCGTGTATCAAAATGACATGTAATAGGATAGCTTGTATCAAGGTGGCATGTAATGAGATAGCTTGTATATCAAGATAGCGTGTAAAGAGATAACATGTAATGAGATAACATGTATGGTTGCACCACAGTGCACTAGTCGAGTATGGCAATAGGCACTTTGAGACAATAGCCGTTTAACGATAGTACAGTATGCCTGAACTCCTCAGACTACTGTTATAACAGTTAGTACTAGCATAGTAATAGCACCGAAATGATACAGTACGTCTGAACTCCTCAAACTAATAGTATAACAGTTAGATGTCTAGCCAATGTAGAGATAGTCAGAACCGGTGCAATGCAGAACACCGTCAATAGCCCCTGCAGGTATTTTCGGGTGGCTCTCTGCCCCCAGGACTAGATTGGAGCCCCTCTGACACTCTCCGTGCCCTGCACAGTATGCATTCAAGTCAGTAGAGTCACAAGACCCATATTATGGCGCTAGATAGTCAAGTATAGTACAAGCAATAGGAGCCACAATAGCTCAAAGAGTCTCAAGAGAGTACTAGATGAATAGATGAGATAGTAGAGTGAACGTGAATATATGAGAGTACAAGGATAGTAGATGAGATAGGGGTACAATCGTAAAACAACGATAAACCACGATAGTAACAGTTGCACAGCACCAGGTCGGGTACCGACAGTCTGGTAGAAGTCACATCTGCCCCACTAGCCGTGCTACGAACACATGCTAGATGGTCCGGCGTGATCACAAGATAAGAGAGAATCCACTAAGGCCATTTTGGATCATATTGATCCCTAAAAGTGTAGAGGGATTTAAAGGTACAACTAGCTCGTCGGCCAAGGATGTGCCCCAAAGCTAAGAAGACTTACGGAGGCCTTGACAAGGAGTCCCTGGTCCAGTCGAGAGTATTCCCGATGGAGTGGTGGTCCAAGTCAAGAGAAAGTGTGTAGAAACTGGTCCGTCGTGCCTCGAGTGCTCGAAGGCCGAGGGAAAACGGTAACGATGTACAAATCACGCGAATAAAATGAAGACATGTGTCATTTAAATAATAGAGAAATTAGGTAATTAGTTTCACTTAATTACCAGATACATTAACGAGTAATTTACTAAGGTTTAATGGCAACATGATGGTTAAGTGTGTGCAAGTGTATGAAATCAAAAGAGCATGATGGATTGTGCACAAAGCTTTTAAATTAATTATATTCATGCAATTTATTACACATTAATATTTATTCAGATCAAATTATGAATAATAATGTTTAATTAAGGATAAACAATGGCTAAGTAGCAAGTAGAGCAAGGGTATATAAGCAATTTTGGGTTCTGGTTATTTTTCTGTTAACGCGACAGGGGTACCCGTCGCGACTCCAAATCGCGACAATGCGGCTGGGCGCGATAAGCGAACCGGCCGGTCTGGCCCGGTTCAAGGTGGATATCATGGCGGCTTTGTCCGCCACGTTCTCAATGTGACGTGATAGTGGGGCGCGACCCGGATGATATCGCGGCGGGTCGTGCCGTCGCGATATCAGAAGGGTCCGGCCTTTTTTCCATTTTTCCAGGGCGAATCCTGTTTGATATAGGGTTCTTGTAAATTAAATATAAAATTGCACGATGATCCAAAAATCACGAAACTAGTTTTAAACAAAATTAGACACATAGATCTATCAACCTATACAGTTAATTTGAAAATAGACAAGCTTTAGGTATGCTTTGATCGGGTGACATTTTTGTGACCTAAACATGTGTAGTTAAGTTTCAATGAATTAATTAACAATGGATACATGATGAAAAATTTCAAAACTAGGAGCATTTGAAAGATACATGATGTAGTATTTAATAGAATTTTCTCATGGTATGAAGCTAAGAATGTACGAGGTTGACAAGCAAACATGAAGGGTCAGGTGCATGGATCTGACAGAGATTCAAAGAATTAATTCTCCCTCATGAGAGATCAAAATTGAACGAAACTAGAGGCGTTTGAAAGCTAATACAATGTAGTATCAATGAGAATTTTCTCATGGTATGGGAACAAGTACATACGGGGATTAGAGAAAACATGAGATTTTATGTTCATGGTAACAACAAGTATTCAAGCAATAAATTCGCCCAAATGGAAGAGCGAAATGCAACAAGACTAGAGGGATTTTGAAGAAGATCATGAATTCTACCTAGGGTAGTTTTTATATGAATTTAGCTTGAGAGATTGCCTACCTTTTTACGCTGTAAAGATCCTAGGGTTTGAGGATGATGAATTTCCAAGTTCTTCTTGCTCCAAACCTCCTTCTTCTCCTTGCTCCTCGTCCTTAGCCACCTTTCCTTGTGCTCCAAAGCTCCATCAACGAAAATGGGGCTTGGTAGACATGAATTAGAGGTTTATTAGGTTGTGTAAGAGTCCTCCTTCCTTAAAACTCCTCTTTCCCTTCAAACTCTTAATTTTCCACATTTACCACCCAATTTCTTGTCTTTATCTACCTAATAGGCTTGGGGAGAAGTCTAAATTTGTGGGTAATAGTTGAGGATAGGATTAGAACTCTTTTTAGGATATTTATAACCCTTTTTAGTATTTATCTTACCCCTTTTTAATTTATTTATTAATTAACTCCGAATTCCCACATTTATCTCCCCCTATTCTAGCATTTGTCCACTAATTGGCTTGGGGAGAGATCTAATTTCGTGGGTAATAAGTTAGGATAAGTCTAGGACACTTTTTCTAATCCTTTTTTCTAATTATTATTATATTAATCCGAATTTCACTTAATTAACTCCCATCTCATGGTGGGCTCTTCATATTGGGGCCCAACAATCCATGTTAGGACCATTAATAAAACCCACTACCAATTTAACTTAATGAGTATTGATTTAATTCCAATTATTCACCCTTTGTTCTTATGTAAATCTATTTATCACACTTATTCAAGTAATTTTGAATTTTTAATTCGATTAAATATTATTCATGTCAATATTTCTAACCTTCATTCTTTGGGCTCTTACTCTTAGCGCAATAACTCATGTGAGCTTAATTGTACAACCCATGTACTACTTTACTTAATGGATTTTTAATTATACTTTTATTAGAGAATTTATTCATGGGCCAAGATTGTCCATTGGTCCAAATATCATAATGGGCTATCATCCATTTTATTTAAAGTCTACCCACATGTTTATTTTTATTTATAATCCACTTTGGGTCATAAAATAATGGGTTCTTTGACTTATTCCTTAATATGCTAATAAGTCACGTAATTCTTAAACTAAGTCCAAACGATTTTTCTATGCCCAATTTCATGATGGGTCATTAGAGAACATTATTTAAAGTATAACTACTATTTTTACGAAATGTTATAGTGGTTTATACGCATGCAATAATGATGCGTATCGTTTTAATTAATTGAATTTATTATAGATAAAATTTCTATTTATCTATAATTTTTAATTAATAGATTTTCCGGGTACTACATGTAGAGCGGCGCTAAAGTATACCATTGTTGGAGAAGCCTGGAAAGTAGTGGAAAGTAGTGGAAGGAGCCCACTCCAGTGAGTGTGGAGGGCATGTGAATAGCCAATGCTAGCTAAGAAAATCCTTAGGCAGGGCTATTACTGGCCAACCCTAGAAAAAGATTGTGCCTACTACGTCCGTACCTATGTAAAGTGCTAGCTCCTTGCCAATAAAATCCATGCTCCATCCTCCTCCTTGCATCCACTTTCCTCCCCTTGGCCATTTTCCATGTGGGCCTTTGATATCATTGGACCTCTTGGTGATCTCAATGCTCAAATCAAACAAAAATCATTCATTCTCACTGCAACTGAGTATTTCACTAAGTGGGCCGAAGCTGAAACGCTTGTAGAATCAAAGGTTCAACCGTGTGCCGATTCATCATGAAGAACATCATCTCGCGGTTTGGAGTGCCAAGCGGCATCGTCACCGACAACGGACCCCAGTTCATATCTCAAGCTTCAGGACTTATGTATGAATTCAACATTTCTTTGCTTCATTCGTCTCTGTATTATCCACAGGAAACATTCAAGCCGATCATGTACTTTCATATCAAAATAGACTCTCAAGATCTTTTCAAATGAAAGTGATTGAACACAATTTCAAGAAGGAGACATGGTCTTGAAGCGAATTTTCATAAAATCTGGAGGTCCTAGTCGAAATTGCAAGCAAATTGGGAGGGTCGTACGTCATAAGGATGTGTACCCTTGGAACGCATATAGGTTAGTAAATGCTGAGGGTGAGAAGCTCTCTCATTGTGGAATGGGTTGTATCTTAAAGGATTCTACCCTTATTAAAAGATTTTCGATAGTGCCGCCATTTTGCAAAGGAACGCTAGCTGTCGTGAGTCTCACATCTGTCTTATTGCTGTCAGGTCCCCCCGGGTTCGGCCACACACACAACACGGCAACCCACGGTCAATTTTCCTTAGACACAGGTGTTCCTACTTAGCCCTAGTGTAGGAGAGTGAAGGTCTTTTCTTTTCCTACTCGGACAAGGTCTAGGGGTAAAAGGACGCTGATTTGTAGAGAATGAGGGTGTTAAATCATGTGTGTAGGAAGTCTCAAAGAGAGACGGTGAGTCTGAAAGAAAGAAGAAATAACAAAAGAACACTAAATTAGTAAAAGAAAATTGATAATAGGGGCATGACAAAGAGTGGCAGTACAGTTCTTTGTGGAACGCCCTTGAGCCTGATCGTACGCATGCCCCAAATAAAAGCAAGACCACAATGTCTCTGGAGAACAGACGGAATCCATGTGAGATACACCCTTGTGAGTCAAACAAGCTAGTATCCCAAGCACCGATGCCAAGTCTTACCCCTCTTAAGTCTTCCTATCCCCACTAATGACTGGAGCATTCCCACACTTGGTCTATGTAGGAACACTAGTGACTAGGGGGGATCAGCCATAAGGGAGCCAGAAAAATAGATGCACACTACACCCAAAGGGTATTTAACAGCGTAAGATGAGAGGTGAGGTTCACGACTATTGCTTAAATGTAGAGGTGTCGTTAGGAAATCCCTAAATCAAAAATAAAATAAAATAAAATAAAAATCCCAAATCCAAAAAAAATAAAAAAAATAAAAACAGAAAATCTTAAAATCCAAAAATTAGAAAATCCTAAAATAAAAAAAGAAAATAAAAAATAAAAAATAAAAAATCTTAAAATCCAAAAAAAATAAAAAATCCTAAAACAAAAAAATCAGAAATGCAAAATAAAAAATAGAAAATCCCAAAATCTAAAAAAATTAGATAATCTTAAAATCTCAAAATTAAAAAATATATATATATTAGAAAGTTTCAAAAAAAAATAGATGTACATATCGCTTCTTTTAGCATGCATTATTCCATTTACTTTCTGCCTATTTATAAGGCTCAGCCCCTTGACTATTACGAAGTCGAAGTCTTGCTTAATGCAAGGGGCTGAGCCAAGAGCAGATCTAACCTGGGGCAGAACTTTTGAACAGCACAACAATGTACTCAGTTTTCTCTCTCTCTCCTCGATCTCATATCACACTCATGTCAATCACAATTCATCATTTAATCATAAACATTGGGAAAAGTAAAACATCCACTAACGATAAATATCATGTACTAAGATAAGAGGGAGGTAGCTCATAAGCTCTTCACTATCCACCACACTCTCCTCGGATCCCTCCTGCCTCTTGGGTGGCGGTGGCATCTCGCCACCACCCCAACCACTCGCCTCTCATGCCAGGCATCTCTCCTCATCCTTGTTCCTTCTACGACTGGAGGAACTAGCTAAATACTGTCTAAACGAGGCACCACTTGCCCCGCTCACACTGCTCCTGCTCCTACTCCTGCTCTGAGCAGCCTGGCTCATGGTCGTCATTAGACCCCGAAGCTCCTCAATCCTAATCTGCTGCGCTACCACCTCGATGCGCAGTCGGGTCAACTCTGCCTGATCTACTGGTGACCCTTGCGTGTGTGACGTTGCCATCTCCATCGACAGCTCCCCCACCTGGGACAACGCCGCATCCAGTTGCGAGCGTAACCGGGCCACCTCCACTGCTGCCCTCTCCGCCTCCATGCACCATTGAGTCACCTCCGCTGATGATGGCCCCGCCTATGTGCGCAGCTGGTCCACCTCAGCTGTCGTCGTCTCCTCCTAGATGCACAATTGGGCGATCGACGCTGTCGCCGCATCAGCTTGCTCTCGCCAGTGGGTCACCTGACCAGTGGCGGTCCTCAGCTCTGTCACCTGTGAAAAGCATGTCAGTGCAAATTCTAAATCAAATAGAGATCAAGTCAATGTCACACTTACCTCTCTGCCAACTCTGTCTCCGCCTCCTCGGCTCTCCTCACTGTGCTAGCCAGCTGGTCTGCTAGATCTGAGTGAGGTGCCTCTGTGCTACTCGAGATGAGGACGCCCCTACCTGTGACGCCCTTAGTGTCGCCAACTCCGCACGTTGCACATAGAACACTCGCTAATTCCTCAATAAGCCGAAATTATCGGTAAGCTACTAAAGTCTGAGTAAGTACTTACCAGCTACTCTGTCTCTCTCAGGGCCGCTTCTCGATCCTGCACTGTGGAGTGCAACACGCCTGGAGCGAGGCGATCTGCTCGACCACGTCCACCTGCAAGTCATCAAATTTTGTCGGCTCAATTCAATTCAAATAATAAATCACAAGGTCTGGAGTAAGAAGTCTACATGTCTCCTTGTGCCCCTGTAGACCCTTGCCTCATATTTCAAGGCAAAGGACTGTACGTAGGCATCGTCTGACCCAGCGTCAGACCGAACTCATCTGCCCCGGTGCTCTTAATCCTCGACTTGCTTGCGGGCCCTCTCGTGCCAGTCTGTGGTGTCATGGAGCCCCCGGAAGCTCCGGCCTGGCCTAGGGGTCCGGCTTCGACTGGGGAACTCCATGGAACTCTGGAAGGGGCCGAGAGACCTCTGAGTCAGGTTAGGTGGAGAGGTAGCACAAGGTTAAGAGCATGGACCCACAACGCCCTACCAAAGTAGGGTCGGGCCTGCTCCAACCAGGGCTGTCCCTCGTCCCCCTCCTCTAGGTTTGACTGCCAGACCACCTGCACATCAAAAGCACATTTTATTAGTAGCCGAGCACTTAAATAAATCAAATTGAACTACGAGAGAGGGTAGGATACTCACATCTAGCTGAGGGTAGATGTGGCGGAACGCCTCGTTCAAGCCTGTTAAACCAATAACGAATTTGATCAGAGTCTGCCTCCCGCGAACGGGCCGTAGCCTCACAAGGGATACCACACAAGAGTCCGTGAAAACAGAAAGGAACACACTTGATCTTGTATAGGATTCACCATTTCATATATAATATACAAGATTTACATAGCCAAGGAAGTGAGGTTTATCTCCGAGGTAAACTGGTACAACTGAGGAAAGAAACTACACTGCTGGAGGTGCTGGCCCAACACCGCTACGACGCGACCCCGAACTGGAAGACGGTAGCGAAACTTCCTCTTCACCTTCACCTGTGGGGAGTAGGGGTGAGCCTCACTAGTCACTGGCTCAGTAGAGAACTCCCCCAACTCGAGCAAACCAAACACAAGTACGGAAGCAGTAAACTGTACTAGCAATTTATAGCACAACCATGCAGATTATTAAAGCAATAAATATACTTACCATTTGTCGACTATATTAAACAAAGTAATTAAATAAACGGAAAAAACTCAATCACGTGTACAAGCTAAAGTAGAGACCGCCACACTCGAGCCACGTAGACTGGTTCGCGACACCAATAACATACTCGGACAAACAAACACAGGTCTATCTCTTAGTCTCGCAGCTGTAGACACCCGATTGCGACTAATGGGTTGAACCACATTTCTTGTCACTTCAGTGCGCCCCTAATTGGTCACTCACCTTGAGCCCATCATTAGCCTTGATTAAGGCCCATTAACGGTTAAAATTGCCTTGAAATCCCGCCCATGTCACTTTGAGAGAGTCCTTAAGTATCAATAACTCTTATCCATTCACGCGGTTGGCTGATAATTCACATAAATTTCAATTTTATAGTCGTGACGCATCGTGGCGCCACGTCTCTGAGTCGCGACGGTCTAGGCTGCCGCGACAGCCCATGCATTATCCATGCACGTGGACAATTCTGTCGCGACGCTCTGTCCTATCGCGTCTCCATGTCGCGGCCCTACGATACACCGCGATAGCAGCTGCGCATGCAGGCCTCCGCAACCACCTCCTATTTATCCTCTCATGGCTTTATCTTTATCCCTAGGGGATATCTCAACCCCTTAGGCGGGATTTAGGCCCTAGGGACTCTCCTTGAGGCTCCTAAGGACTCTCCATCCGATTTTGGGTGAGGTTTATCTCCCATTTTAATTAATTCTCATTCCAAGGAGATATTATCTCTTAACGGCTCTAAAAAAGCAAGGCCTCTCTTGAAGGACAAGGGAGCTCTGATTTTCACCCCGAAGGGCTGCCGAATTCCCCACTGATCTGGACTTAGCCATGCAGCCCTCTCATTTCCTCTCATTCCCTCACATTCCCAACTCAAAAGATTGCCCATTTCACATTCATGGAGCGTGGAGCGTGAGGAGGGCGACTCCCACTGTTGCCTAGTTGACGAGTCCAGAGGGGGGTGAATGGATCTTTTTCTAAATTACTTTGACAGTACCTGTACTTAAAAACATACACACAAGGATGTTCTTCGATAAAGGTTAGTGACAGTTAGAATAAACAGCAAGTGCACACACAGGAAGACAAACACCACAACCACAGAGTTTATCCTGGTTCGGACCTCCTATCCTTAGGAGTCCTACGTCCAGTCCCTGAGCAATAACTCAGGATTCCACTAACTAAGGTACAGTCCCCTTATGGACTCTACAACACCCAGCTCAGCTGGTCTTCCTTCACACGAAGGGAATTACACCACCCTGGATACCCACCAGGTCTTCCTTCACAACCGAAGGGAATCACACCCTGGATCCCACCAGGTCTTCCTTCACAACCGAAGGGAACTAACACAAAACAAGGAAGAGCAGAAAATCAAGCCCCTAGATCAAGCTTTATCAAGACAAGATCTGAGACTACTAGCACTGAGAGCAAATGATCCAATCAAGGCACTCTCTCAGAACTACACTGGCTCTCTTCGGATTTCTATTACACCACAGAGAGCAAAGAGCTAAAGACACACATGAATGAAATTCTTGGCTCTAGGATTCTTTAGGAGATCAGCAGTGCTTGAAGTATTCGATGGTAGGTCTCGCGCATCATCTCTATTCTTCTGGAGCTGATATCTTGAATTTATATCACCAATTGAAATGTAGTCGTGAAGTAACCGTTGTCTCTTAGTTTGGTAGACCTTAGACTGCTTGACACTTGGAAGCTTCTAGTCAACAATCTTTTATCTAATTGAGCACGTAAAGAGATAAGGTCTTCTGGCGACTATATGGTCTAACGTTGTATGACAGGATGTCTTTAGGGACCTGCATACATTAAATGCTAGAGCAAGAGACAGCTAGGCTGTTTCTTGTTGTCAATAAGTGTTGATGTGAATATTCACCAAAATTAGTGTCATTTTGTTCTATTAAAAAGATGTTAATAGAGTATGCATGATAGTGGAAAAATCTCATCTGCATGCATGCAGAGATGAGTTCTGTCTTCATTAATGCACAGCAGTCAGACAGATATGAGAAGATTTTGACTATTCACACTTTCAAAAATAATGTAAGCATCAAGTCGATATAACACATAAAGTCGTTGCCTATGTGACTTATGAAATCGTTATGATCAAGTGTTTACTGAAGAAATCGTTATGATCACTTACCAAGTCTTTATAGAAAGCAAATCGTTGTATTCATCAAAGAATCGTTATGAATACTGAAGAATCGTTATAGAGAGCAAATCGTTATGAGCACTAAAGAAATTGTTATGAGCGCTAAAGAAATCATTATGAGTGCTAAGGAATCGTTGTGCAAAGCAAATCGTTATGAGCGCTAAAGAAATCGTTGCGCAAAGCAAATCGTTATGAGCGCTAAAGAAATCGTTGCGCAAAGTAAATCGTTATGATGAGCAAATCGTTATGATGACTTAAGAAATCGTTGTGATGAGCAAATCGTTACGATGGGGAAATCGTTATGATGACTTAAGAAATCGTTGCGATGAGCAAATCGTTACGATGGGCAAATCGTTATGATGACTTAAGAAATCGTTGCGATGAGCAAATCATTACGATGGGCAAATCGTTATGATGACTTAAGAAATCGTTGTGACTTTCAACAGAAGTCGATGTGGACTTAGATAAATACAATCTTGAAGTAATTAATGCTTCAGAAATGTAATACTTACCAATATTGGCTTGATTGACCTTGACCTTGGAGTATTTCCTATACTTAAGACTTAGAGAACTTTGATAAATTTTGTTAATTACCAAAATGCATGTATACTTAAAATTACCTGGGGACAGACTGATCATCAATCTCCCCCTTTTTGGTGATGACAAAATTTATCAATAAGCATGAGTATTTGCGGAATGTATTTCAGATGCTAAGTATTTTTCTCCCCCTTTTTGTCATTAATCAAAAAGATAATCTTAGACAAAGAATGAAGAGAAAAGATTGAAGGAACTCAACCAAATATATTGATCAGTTTTGAGGAGTTACAGATAAATAATAAGTAGGGGATAACAAGGAGCCAAAGCGCCTGATGATAGGGAGTGACTGGCGTTCCTGCTCTTCAAAGAAAGCTTGAAAGGCCCCAAATTCAATTTGATAGGAGGGTCCCATGGTGGGAGCCATCCTTTTGATATGAAGCTTCCTTTGATCTGAAATGAAATCCCCATACTTAGCACTGCCAAGGGCTACCTTGTAGGTTAAGAATGCCCTAAAACTGGCAAACCGAAGAAAAGCTTCAATCTTGAGGGGATAGTCAATCTAAAGCAACCTAAGCTCTTTCTTTAAAGCAAAGAAAACCTTGTATCTTTCGACCCAGGTCAGATAGGAATCCCGGATGAGGTGAAGAGAGTTGGCATCCAAAAATTCACCAGGAGACAAGGGAGGTTGATTGGAGTTGGCTTGAGAGGCATTTAGATCGCCTAGCTGCTGAGTAGAAAAGGGATAGAGCTTCGTCCACTCTTCAGGAGACAACCGCTCGCATTTAGAGAGAATGGGGGCCAGAACATCTGCCTTGATATGCCCCTGAAGATATTACCTAAAGACGAATCTTGGGAAAGATAGGTCACGGCCATCTTGCACAAATAATCTGGCCATTACCCTTGCAGCTCGCTCAAAGATAAGTGTTCCCACAGAAGAGTCCATAATCAAAGCATGGAGAGGGGGAAGGAACACTACATCAGGAATAACCAAGGTGGCAAAATCGACCTGAAGGGACTCAGTATGAGCTATGCTTGAACTGAGGGCCCTGATGGCTGCACGAAATTAACCAACTGAGATTCAGGGAGGCGATGTACATAGCAGTAGTTACTGTACATCTGATACTGCCAGATAAATTTGATCTCTTTCTGAATGAAGGGGCCAAACAAATTTTGTGATGGATCTGGAACCACTCAGAAAGGGGAAGAGGAGCTTCCCTAGGTGGATATCTGGCAGCTTGAACTCAACGGAATTGACTGTACAGTTCTTTGTTGCTCCGAGCCCACTGCTCTTCAGTTTTGGCTTCAGTCATGGAGAAGACTTTTGACTATTGAGCCTTAGAGAGATGGGTATAAGGAAAGATGGTGGTAAGATGATCAGGAAGATTTTGGAAGGGAAGGCCAAAAATGTGGGCAAAAAACCTTTTGAAGATATTCTTCATAGATAAGTTTCTGTTTATTGGAGATAGAAAGGGAGAACCAAAGGGGAGGATAACAAGGTTCAGAAGAGACAGGATGAGTGGATGTGAGTCTCCTCTTCTTAGAGACAGGACTAGAAGAGCCTGTCCTGTGAGAGTGGTCCCAACAGCCAGGACTAAATGAAGTATTGCTACGTCAAATTCATCTTTGATATCCTAGATTTCTACTTGTGTGAGTTGGGCACCCTCAGGAATAATGGTAATGAAAGAGGGAGGTGTAGGTGGATTGAAGATAGAGGCAAGAGTTACTGTAGGAAGAGCAAAAATTTCTGATGTAGAAGGACCAGAAGAAGAAGGCCCAGCAGAAGAGGATGCTGGTGGAAGCTGAGGTGGAGAGGATGGTGGAGAAGGAACAATGGTGGAAGAAACAGGAGATGAGGCAAGTTGAGAGGGAAAAGGTTGGGGAGAGGAAACAGATCTTGAACGGGGTCGTTTAAAGGTTGGAGCTGGAGGTGTAGTGGAAGAAGATGGTGGAGAGGGAGCAGCTGGAGTGGGAAGTGAAGAGGGTAGGGGGCTCAGGAGCTACAGCCTGGTCTACTCGTTCAGCTGCCGGTTCTACTAGATTGAGTGACTCTTTCTCTGGTCCAGACCCCTGACACAAATCAGAATCTTCAGTATGCAAAATTTCAGACGGCTGAACTTCAATACTTGGCCCCAATGGCCCTGCTGGAGTATCAACTGAAGGCCCTGATGGCCGCTGCACAAGATCAACACCAATCTCCCTGATGGCCCTGCATCAACTTCACTTGGCCCTGAAGGCTCCTTCTCTTAAGGAGTAGGATTTTTGGGCCCTACTGCCTTCAAAATTTCAGACAGCATCACCTTCATAGAGCTCAGTTCCTTATTATACCTCTCATGGCATCATTTATTTGAGAGATGTCATTTGTCATGGATGCCTGACGCTCAATGACAGTACTTACATCTGACTTTACTGAGTCCAAGACTGCACCTTGATCATCCAATCTCTTCAAGATAGGCTTCAAGTATTTCTTCAGAATTGACTTCTGCCTTCTGTGAGCAGTCTTCTTGTGTTTGCTTCTTCTTTCCACCTGCTCTGTGACCTCTATTGGAACTTCATTATGTCCTGCATTCACAGGAGCATCTTCAGTAAGTACTTCTTGAGATGCTGCTTCCTTCTTAATATTTTGCTCCCCATGAATAGGAGCATCCTCCACAAATCTCCTTGCTCCCCCTGAATAGGAGCATTACCAAAACAGAATCTTCAATGTGGCCAGATGCCACAAACTGATCAACCAACTCCCACCGGTGTTTTGAACCACTGGGGAGGAGTGAATGGAATCTAATACTTGACGGAGTACAGAAGCCACAGAGGAGGTGGGAAGAGGATCCTCTGAACTTCTGCAGAATCTGCTACTGGTACATTTTCTTTAGCTACCAGAGTCTCCATTTCAACTTCTCTATTGGCAGCTACTTCCAGTGAAGCACTAGGCACTGCGGCCTCTCTTGCTGCTGGTTTTGCAACTGCTGATGGACCCTCTGACTCTGCTGCCACTGCTTTGAGTTGGACGTCTTGGGCTTCCCCTAGGATGGGTTCACCCTCAGCCACTGAGGTCTTGGTCCATACTCCGTTGACCATTGAAAAACCGCTCTTCCTTAGATTTCGGGACCTAATTGCTTGGCCTATCTTCTCTACAACGGTGCCAGAAACATCTACTCCAAAGTGCTGAAAGACTTTGGTGAGCAAGTGAGCATAGGGAAGGGATACATTCAACTTACTCTTGGTATCCCATATTTGATCACGGGAAAACTTCATCCTTTCTATCATTACTTCGGCCATGTTGATTTCTTGGTTCTGAATGGCCCAAAACATCATATCCGAGTCTGCCTTGGTGCAAGTTGAGAATAGCACTTCTAGGAACAAGATTTGACAGACAACGAAGTGCAGAAGGCGATTGAAGGCATTCAACTGATTTATATCCAATTTTCCATCTTTCAGTCTGACTGAACCAACAATACCTAGACCCTTTGCCTGGGTGTCCACTGAGTGGATTCCACTATGACCAGACGTGCTCACATGAAACAGGGTCTTCAAAACTTCATGATCAATCTTGATTTGAGTTCCCTTGACAGATGAAATCAAGGACCCGTCGGCCTCTGTTCTCAAGCAAACATAAAACGCCTTCACGAGGTCCGGATAGCTAACCTCAGAGAAGGTGGTGATTCCCATCCACTGCATCCTTCTCATAGCGGCTACTACACTGATCATACCATTCTTCTCAGATCCGCAACATCTACCGCCTTATTCTCGCAAAGCTTGGTCCTTACGAAAGTAACCTTTCCTACTCTGCTCTGCCGATAGAAACTCAGCGCTGTAGCCACCCAAACTGCCGGAGATAATGGACGATGCCATGGACTTTGGGTAAGGAAGATTTTCTGGAAGGTTGAGATGAAAGAGGAGAGAAAAGTCCTCAAGAAATTCTTCGCGGGAAGAAGAGAGGAACTTCAAATGAGCAGAAAGGCGATGTCGGAGTCGTTAGGGCATCGGCTCAGGCAACCAGACGAAAGAGGGAAAAAGGTGTAGGGAAGGAGATGAATCGTTTTCACATCAATTTTGGGGTTAAATAAAATTTTACCGAAAGCGAAGCGCCAAGAGGTGGCAGAAAACGACAAATAAGTTTGACCAACCTAGTAGACTTTATTAAGGAGAGCGACCAGTAGGAACAATTTAAATTTCTTTTGCTTAAAGCCATGGAGAGAAAATTTACTTAACTCTGAACATTTATGTCCCAGTTTTAAATAGAAGTCTTTTTACAAATTACACATGCCCAATTCCCTTCTAAGAGATGTGAATCTCTCTTCGGGTAAGGCTTTTGTGAAAATATCTGCTAACTGACCATTTGTGTCAATAAAAGATATTTCTATGTTACCATTTGCTACATGATCACGAATAAAATGATATCTAACCTCAATATGCTTGGTCTTGAATGCTGGACTGGATTTTTGGTGAGATTGATAGCACTGTGTTGTCACACAATAGTGGAATTGATTTGATATTTAGTCCAAATCCTCAAGTTGTTGCTTTATCCATAGGAGTTGTGTACAACAACTTCCAGCAGCTCCGTACTCAGCTTCAGTTGTAGACAGTGCCACTGAATTTTGTTTCTTGGAGGACCAGGATATCAACACCCTGCAAGGAATTGACAACAACCACTGGTGCTTTTTCTATCTACTTTGCATCCAGTATAGTCAGCATCAGAGTATCCTACTAATTAATTTCACAGGATTTTGGATACCACAACCTAAATCATGAGTTCTAGCTAATATCTAAATATTCTTTTTACCGAGATTAAATGAGATTCTCTGGGATCTGCTTGATATCTTGCACACATGCATACACTGAATAGAATATCGGGTCTACTGGCCGTTAAGTAAAGCAATGAACCAATCATACCTCTGTAGATCTTTTGATCTACTTTCTTACCATTCTTGTTACTATCCATCCTTGTAGATGTACTCATGGGTGTTGAGAGTGACTTTGTGTTCTCAAAACCAAATTTCTTCAAAAGCTCCTTGGTGTATTTTACTTGACAGATGTGGGTGCCATCTTTTCCTTGCTTGATTTGTAGTCCAAGGAAATAATTTAGCTCCCCCATCATGCTCATCTCAAACTCTCCCTGCATCAACTTTTCAAAGTACTTGCAAAGGAGTTCATCAGTAGATCCAAAGATAATGTCATCTACATAAATCTGTACAAGTAATATGCTTTTAACTTTTGTTTTTACAAATAGAGTGCTATCTACCTGTCCTTTAGTGAAACCATGGTTTAATAAAAATGAGCTAAGCCTTTCATACCAGGATCTTGGTGCTTGCTTTAAACCATATAATGCCTTATGAAGTTTAAAAACATGATTTGGAAATTCCGTATCATCAAAACCTGGAGGCTGTTCAACATACACTTCCTCCTTAATAAAACCATTTAAAATACGGATTTAACATCCATTTGAAATAGTTTCAAATCTAAAGTAGATGCATATGCTAATAAAATTCTAATAGCCTCAAGTCTAGCTACAGGTGCATAAGTTTCATCGAAATCTATGCCTTCCTCTTGGGAGTAGCCTTGAGCCACCAATCTGGCCTTGTTTCTTAAGATTACACCAGTCTCATCCAATTTATTTGTAAACACCCATTTGGTGCCAATAACTAGATGGTCTGATGGTCTGGGAACAAGTGACCATACTTGGTTTCTCTTGAACTGATTTAGTTCATCTTGCATGGCTATAATCCAAGATTCATCAGTAAGAGCTTCATCTATTTGAGAAACAAATGCCAAGTAATCACAAGGAATACATTACCTCTTGTTCTTACCCCTACAGATGGATCACCAATAATGTTCTCAGGTGGGTGATCTTTCTTGTATCTCCACTCCTTTGGAAGATTTTCATGTGTAATATCTTGTTATTGCAAGTCTTCCAGAGGTGGATCATCCTTGTCTTCAATTGAAGTATCCCTTAGTTTTTTGGATAATTCGTCTGCATCATCATTGTCACTATCTTCTTCCTTTCTCAAGGAAGGGTTAGTCTCATAAAAATAATATGCACAGACTGTTCAATCAATAAGGTACGTTTGTTAAATATTCTATAACCTTTGGGTTTAGAAGCATACCCCATGAAGATGCCTTCATCTGATTTGGCATCCAACTTACTAATGTCTCGCTTGCCATTGTTGTGTATAAAACATGGGCATCCAAATGTTCTGAAGTGACTGATCTTTGGTTTCTTTCCTTTGAGCAGCTCATAAGTTGTCTTCTTCAGAATTGGCCTAATCATTACTCTATTTATGATGTAGCTAGCTGTGTTTACTACTTCAGCCCAGAAGTACCTTGGCAAATCATATTCTGAGAACATTGTTCTTGCCATATCCAGTAAAGTTCTATTTTTCCTTTCAGCAACTCCATTCTACTGTGGTGTCCTTGGTGCTGAGAAGTTATGCTCGATCCCTTGGTCATCACAGAATTTAGCAAATCTTTCATTTTGAAATTCTCCTCCATGATCTGACCGGATTCCAACAATGCAAAACTTCTTGTCTTTCTGAACTTTCCTGCTGAACCTTACAAAGCTTTCAAATGTATCATCTTTATGCTCCAAGAAGGAAACCCAAGTGAATCTGGAATAATCATCAACAATAATAAAACCAAAATTCTTTCCTCCAAGACTGGTGGTTCTCATTGGCCCAAATAAATCCATATGAAGGAGTTCTAAGGTTTTGAGGATGTCACCACAGTCTTTGACTTGAAGGAACTCTTAACAAGTTTTCCTTTGGCACAAGATCTGCAGACGCCATCCAATTTTGTGCTGACCTTTGGCAGACCTTCCACAAGATTCTTCTTTAACAATTTTCTCATACTGTCTATGCTACAATGTCCTAGTCTTCTGTGCCACAGTTCAGTTGATTGATTCTTGTTTGCTGCCAAACAGACCTCCTGATCCTTGAGTTCTTCAAGATGGAGTGCATACAGGTTCTTTTCTCTATTGGCTTCGAAAATTACTGCCCCATCCTTCAATATGCTGCACTTTGACTCTTTTTTTTTTTGTAACAGAAGATAACACTGCACTTTGACTATTGAAATTGAATCTGATGTCACAAAGCTGGCTGATGCTGATGAGATTGTGCTTCAGCCCTTTGACAAGCAATACATCTTCAATGACTATTTTTCCTTTGTTGCTCACAGAACCACTATCAATTACTGTGCCTTTCCCATTGTCTCTATAGGTAACTATTCCTTCTTCAGCTTGGAGTTGGGTGAATAGCTTCTGATTCCCTGACATGTGCCTTGAGCACCCACTGTCCAAATACCATTTGGATGCTCGAGTGTTACCCTGAAATAAAATCATCAAGTTTTAGGTACCCAAATTCTTTTGGGTCCTAAGGGTTAGTATCATCAACTTTTTTTTTATTATTCATTTCTTATGTCTTGTTGGACATGTTGCTTTTATGTGACCTAACTTATTGCAATGACTACAACAAGATGTTTTTGTTACTTTTTCAATATATTTGAAATTGGCTTTATATGATATGTCTTGTTCAGGTACAAATTCTGGAGTCGGGTATATTTTAGGATAGACTACGGTTTCTTCATTATCTGGAGGTGTATATCCTAATCCATATTTTTTCTTTCCTGATCTTCTAGCACCTTTTAGTATTAAGGGGTTTTTACCATTTGTAAATTTTTCCAATGTGCTAGATAACTTAATATTTTCTTCTGTTAGTGTCTTAATTTCAGTTTTCAGTTAATCCGAGTTTGCTTGTTTTTCTAGTTTAATTATTTGTTCATTCTTAGCTCTTAGATCCTCACATAACAGTTCATTTCTCCTTTTAAGTTCAGTTATTTGGCTTTCTAATTGTTCATTTTCTGATTTTAGATCTGAATTTGTGTTTTCTAGACAAGCATTATTTTTCTTGCTTACTTTTAATAGTTTGGTTGCTATTCTATATTTACTGTATAATTCATTGAAAGCTTCTTCTAGACTATCGGAATCTGAACGATTACAAGAATCAAAGGATGAGTCAGAGGTTACCTTTTCCTCGGTATTTGAGGCCAAGTTGGCTTCTTCCTCATCACTGGTTGAGCTTGACTCACTGTCTGAGTCGCTGCTGTTTCTCCATGAAGCTGCCATAGCCTTCTTCTTATATTTCCTGAATTTCTTGGAGCTCTCTCTCTTCCTGAATTCAGGCTTCTTGAGCTTTAGACATTCAACTTTGATATGTCCTGGCTTTTTGCACTCGTAGCATATGGGCTCACTCTTCTTTTGATCCTTTCCATATGGTTTCTTGAAGTCTTTATTTCTCTTGAAGTGTCTTCTACCAAATTTGAACTTCTTCTTCTTTGCTAGAATGCGTTGCAATCTTTTTAACAGCATAGCTTCTTCATCTTCGCACCACTTGAGTTCTTATCTTCAGCTGATGACTCATCTGACTTGTCTTCTTCTGCTTTAAGAGCGTTTGAATGATTCTTTCTGCTAGAGGACTCTCCTAGCCTTTCCATATTGATCTCATGGGCCATAAGGGACCCAATGAGCTTTTCCAAAGACATTCTTTTCAGATCATTAGCTTCTTCAATATTTGTGACCTTTGGGGTCCATGAGGATGGTAGGATCTAAGAATTTTCCTCACCATGTCTCCAATCTCATAGGTTTTCCCAAGTCCAGCCAATCCATTTGTTATATCTGTAAATCGACTGAACATTTGAGTTATGGACTCACCTGATTGCATCTGAAACCTTTCATATTGTGTAACAAGAATATCAATTCTTGTCTCCTTCACCTTGTCCGTGCCTTCATAGGTAATTCTAAGCTTTTCCCATATCTCCATTGCAGATTTGCAGGTTGAAACTCTGTTGAATTCCTTTTTGCTTAGAGCACAGCACAGAACACTCTTTGCTTTACAATTCAAGGAGATCTTTTTCCTGTCGTCATCTGTCCACTGAGCTTTCTCATTTGTGACCAGGAGATCGCCTTCTTCTACTATTGACCATATCTGATAGTCGTGACCTTGTAGAAAGTACTCCATTATGGTCTTCCAATAAGCATAATCTTCACCATCGAAGAGAGGGGGTCGGTTGACAGACTTACCCTCAATGTTACCTTGGGCTGCCATGGATCTTTACTCTTCAGATCGTTGGATCTTCTTCTTTGTCGAAGAGACTCGCTCTGATACCACTTGTTGCCCAGTTGACGAGCCCAGAGGGGGGGTGAATGGGTCTTTTTCTAAATTACTTTGACAGTACCTGTATTTAAAAACATACACACAAAGATGTTCTTCAATGAAGGTTAGTGACAGTTAGAATAAACAGAAAGTGCACACACAGAAGACAAACACACAACACACAGAGATTATCCTGGTTCGGACCTCCTATCCTTAGGAGTCCTACGTCCAATCCCTGAGCAATAACTCAAGATTCCACTAACTAAGGTACAGTCCCCTTATGGACGCTACAACACCCAGCTCAGCTAGTCTTCCTTCACACGAAGGGAATTACACCACCTTGGATACCCCACTTGGTCTTCCTTCACAACCGAAGGGAATCAACACCCTGGATCCCACCAGGTCTTCCTTCACAAATGAAGGGAACTAACACAAAACAAGGAAGAGCAAAAAATCAAGCCCCTAGATCAAGCTTTATCAAGACAAGATCTGAGACTACTAGCACTGAGGGCAAATGATCTAATCAAGGCACTCTCTCAGAACTACACTGGCTCTCTTCGATTTCTATTACAGTATAGAGAGCAAAGAGCTAAAGACACACATGAATGAAATTCTTGGCTCTAGGATTCTTTTAGGAGATCAGCAGTGCTTGAAGTATTCGATGGTAGGTCTCGCTCATCATCTCTCTTCTTCTGGAGCTGATATCTTGAATTTGTATCACCAATTTGAAATGTAGTCGTTGAAGTAACCGTTGTCTCTTAGTTTGGTAGACGTTAGACTGCTTGACACTTGGAAGCTTCTAGTCAACAATCTTTTATCCAATTGAGCACGTAAAGGGATAAGGTCTTCTGGCGACTATATGGTCCAATGTTGTATGACAGGATGTCTTTAGGGACCTGAATACATTAAATGCTAGAGCAGGAGATAGCTAGGCTATCTCTTGTTGTCAGTAAGCGTTGATGTGAATATTCACCAAAATAGTAGTGTCATTTTGTTCTATTAAAAGATGTTAACAGAGTATGCATGATAGTGGAAAAATCTCATCTGCATGCATGCAGAGATGAGTTCTGTCTTCATTAAATGCACAGCCGTCAGACAGATATGAGAAGATTTTGACTATTCAACGCTTTCAAAAATAATGTAAGTATCAAGTCAATATAACACATAAAGTTGTTGCCTATGTGACTTATGAAATCGTTATGATCAAGTGTTTACTGAAGAAATCGTTATGATCACTTAACAAGTCTTGATAGAAAGCAAATCATTGTATTCATCAAGAAATCATTATGAATACTAAGAAATTGTTATAGAGAGCAAATCATTATGAGCGCTAAAGAAATCATTATGAGCGCTAAGGAAATCGTTGCACAAAGCAAATCGTTATGAGCGCTAAAGAAATCGTTGCGCAAAGCAAATCGTTATGAGCGCTAAAGAAATCGTTGCACAAAGTAAATTGTTATGATGAGCAAATTGTTATGATGACTTAAAAAATCGTTGCGATGAGCAAATCGTTACGATGGGCAAATCATTATGATGACTTAAGAAATCGTTGCGATGAGCAAATCGTTACGATGGGCAAATCGTTATGATGACTTAAGAAATTGTTGCGATGAGCAAATCATTACGATGGGCAAATCGTTATGATGACTTAAGAAATCGTTGCGATGAGCAAATCGTTACGATGGGGAAATCGTTATGATGACTTAAGAAATCGTTGCGATGAGGAAATCGTTACGATGGGCAAATCGTTATGATGACTTAAGAAATCGTTGCGATCAGGAAATCGTTACGATGGGCAAATCGTTATGATGACTTAAGAAATCGTTGCGATGAGCAAATCGTTACGATGGGCAAATCGTTATGATGACTTAAGAAATCGTTGTGACTTTCAACAGAAGTCGGTGTGGACTTAGATAAATACAATCTTGAAGTAATTAATTCTTCAGAAATATAATACTTACCAATATTGGTTTGATTGACCTTGATCTTGGAGTATTTCCTGTACTTAAGACTTAGAGAACTTTGATAAATTTTGTTAATTACCAAAATGCATGTATACTTAAAATTACCTGGGGACAAACTGATCATCACCCACTTCATCCAGGAGCTTCTGCACGATCATTGAAACGAACATCAAGCCAGGGAGTCGCTCTAATGGGCGCTCATTCTCCTCTCCTCCCTTTTTCCTCTATTTCTTCTTGCATTTTATTTTATTTCTAGATAGGTTGCATTCCTTCCCATTCCCACGTTTTCCTACAACCCAAGGGGTTTAAAACCACCCCCAAGTTCGTTCCCTTCATGTTGTTTTCATTTCTTTTCATTTTAGAGCAAATACTACACTAATCATGTTCTAATAGGACTTTTGTTGTTTCTCTCTTTGATTGGAAGGCATACAAACAAGTACTACGAGGAGCTCTCGTCCTCTGGCCGGCCGGAGGAAGGGAAGGTGGTCTCCTTCATCATCTTCCGCACCAGAAGAGAACGCGACAGGGGAAGGCGACGCGACAAGAGACACGTCAGCCATGACGACCGCGTTATCAGGTATTCCTCTGTCCTTTCTCTCCTTTTCCTAGAGTCGTTAGCCTGTATTATTTTCTTCATTTAGGCAATACTCTAGGTGGCGATCACAATCCTTACTTCCATACCATTAGATTTAATATCGTTAATGTGTCGAGGGGAAGCACAATCCCTGTGATTACACCTTTTGGCGATCACGGTGGGACCTTCAGTGCTACCCTCGTAGATCTAGTTTGCCTGCTAGCCATGTTTTCTTCCTTATTTGTCCTCTTAGTGCCTTGTTAGGTTTTGTTTTTTTTGTTGTTTTCTATGCCTTTTGTGTTTGGTTCTTGTCGCGGCGTATCGCGTGGACGCGACATTATCCTGGCGACCTCACAGGACGCGACCGCCGGTTAGTGCAATCCGACCCCTATCTGTCGTATCCTGCTTCTAGAAATCCATTCACCCATGCTCTGTGTGTTTCTACCATGTATCATCACGTTTTTGTATGATAGAATCCTGTTAGGGTTCGGTTTCCCCGTTTATTTTTCCTTGTAAGTTTTCGGGTTCAGTCGCGGCCGTGTTTGAGGACGCGACAAGGTCGCGTCTTGGAGAGGCGTCGCGTCTACAGGTACGCTTTGTATGTTATTACTTTTATCCATGGATCGGCTTCTGATTGCTCCATGATCCCTTTTTGTATTACTTTAGTGATCTTGGTACTTCTATCATCTGTTAGGGTAGCCTGTTTGAATTTATGTGCGTGACTTATTGTGTTCTCAGCTCTCTGTAACTATCACGATAGCCCTCTCTGTCACGATAAGGCCGCGGTGTACATGGTCGCCGTGACCGGGCCCGAGAGCAGTTTTGTCACCCTGTTGCCTTCTACTTTCCACTTTCACATACATTTCGGGCATTCAGGCCCCTTGCATATGCTATTCATCCTATTGGCAGATTCCCCCTTGGATGAGTGAGCTCTCTCACCTATGAGTACTCATAGGCTGACTCGGGCCCACCTTCCGAGGACCTCCGTAAGACCTCGTGACCGTACGCACGTTGTGGTTCACCGGGCTGGTTGTACCCGTTGCACCCTTAGTTCGAGCCATCCTACGTGTGAGTATACCACCCTTAGTGACACCGAAGGACTCGAGTTCATACCTGTTAGGATCCACCTGACCGCGTGACACATCCTTAATCAATTCATCTAAGGTCAAGTGCGAACTTTAACAAATTTGCGCATTAATCATGATAACTTGGGTGCTTCGATTCATCCCTCCTCCTCTCAGTCCTTCTTGATTTGCGCTAGAGTCTAGGTGCTGTCGGTATCACCCCCTTTGTCATTTAAGGGGGTGCATGCGTCATTGCCTAGGAGATCAAGTCAATCCCCTCCTGTCCTTGTACTCTATCATAACCCTTTGTTCGACATGGAACAGTTCCGTGTCCTTGCTGACGATGCCTTGCCCCTTGGACTCCTTGAGGAGGTGGCCCAACCCGCAACGGCCGCACTCCCGGGGCATGTCCAAGCTCTGCTCGTTATTGGGGGTCAATCCCGTCCTCCTTCTCCTCCAAGGGAAGATGACCCCCATTCCCAATTTAGTTAGCTGCTTCCTCATCTAACTCCGGATCAAGTCCGAGAGTTCATCGCTGCCGCCAAGGGCAAACAACCCTTGTCTCCCTCTGCTCGTGACTCAGCTCAACCGGCGGTCTCCTCCGTCCATGTTGCCTCAGCACCCCACCACTCTTTTTCAGGGGAAGACCCCATACCCCTCCGACCCCGGGCCCTCCATTTCTCGGAACCGAGCTACCTTCTGGTGCGAGAGGCTCGGCCTCGATCCCCCCCAACCTCCGCATACTATACAGCCGAACCTGCCTCCTTTGTGCGTGAGAGGTCCCATAATTTGAGCAATCTCGCCCCCTTATTTCTGCACATCATGTTCAAACCCCTCCGCTTCTTCGTGGAGTGGACAAGTATGAAAAGGGAGCTACATGACCTCAGGAGGCAAATTGACGTCGCAAAGGTAGCTGATATTGCTCTCCCATCATTCCAATACCTTCGGGTACCACCTCAGTCAGAGCTCCCCATTTATCGGCGATACTCTGGGGTAGGAGACCCTATATATTATTTAAAGGATTTTTTATGAATCTGCACCGCACAAGTATGACCGCCACCTCATGGCATACTTGTTCAGGAAATCTTTAGATGGTCCAGCTCTGGAATGGTTTTATTCTTTGCCACTTGAGGAAGCCGAGGATTTCCAGATCGTTCAAGAGAGGTTCTTACAGCAGTTTCAAGATCGGGTCGGACCCGAATACTCCTTTGTTGATCTGGTAGCTGAGAAGATGAAGCCCGAAGAGGAGTTCTCAACTTATGCTGACCGGTGGCGTTCACTAGCCGCCAAGGTCCGCTGCCCCATGCCGGAGGATGAAAAAGTCAAATTGTTAATCTCCAATGCAACACCAACCTATCGAGCCATCTTAACCATGAATGACATCACGACCATGCACCAGCTATACAGCCGAGCCTGTTTCATTCAGACTCAACTTAAGGACTCGCCTATACACTCTATGTTTGAGACCCCTAAGTCCCGTTACACCAAGAAACCTCAAGGCCCAGTCACCGAGGGGATCCAAACCAATGAGCAAGCCGGTGCGGTCAATAACCCCCAAGGCCTGGTGGGTAGGTCTCCATACACCCAGCAACCCCAGTAGTCATGGAGTAACAATAGGCAGCAACCTCCCCAAGGTCAGAACCCTCCTCAAGATCAGCGCCAGTACTCCCAAGTTCCTCCTCCTCAGAATGGCTATGCCCCCAAAAAGCCTAATGGACCCAAAAGAACCCAATATCCTCCTATGCCCGAGTCTTTGGCCGATGTCTTTGCAGCCCTCATGTCCTTGAATGCCCTTAGACTCCCTCCTGAGAAGCCAAACTGGAATATAGCACCGGATCAAACAAAGTATTGTGTTTACCATCGCCATCCGGGCCACAATGTGTCAGATTGCTTCCAGTTTTGGGATATGATATATGATCTTCATAAGCAGAACCAAATCGATTGGGCAGAGATGAGAAGGTTGATCTAGACCTTAAGGACCAACAAGGTCAGAGGAACAGCAGCAACAACAAAGGCGACAGTAGCCGCAGCAGCAGCAATAACAACAACAAGAGCAGCAAACAACAAACAGTAGTTCCAGCCCTTCCAGCAACAGTACCAGCAACAGCAACAACAGCAGCAGCCGCAACAGCAGGCAAATGACCTTGGCATAATCCGTAACCCCATGCCACAACATCCTGCAGCTCCAAAACCCCAATCTGCTCCGCCACCTCCTCCACCCGCGCATGTTAACCCAATCATCCACCACCCACCACCAGAAGCTCAATGGGGCTTCGATGATGAGCACGAAGTGAGCCAGCTTCTAGTCATTTCCCACGACACACCACTACCCCTACACCTACATCCACCATACCACCCTCCTTCACACCTACTGTCGCCGCCATTACCTCGCCACTTTATGACTCCCCCATCTTGTCACCCATTATCCCCTCATCCACCAACATCCCTTTATCCCCTACACCAGTGCCACTACTAGCCAGCCCCTCCATCCTTGACACTTCACTTCTCCACTCCACCATAACCTCGCCTTGCGGAGCGACGGATGTTCCATCGGATGTACCCTAATGCATCCGTAGCTATGCCGGGTCAACCAGTACAGCAGTCCAGCACCCAACAGCAGTAGGACACGAAAGAGATAGAGCCGGTCCCAGGGACCCAGTATGATATTCTGAAACATTTGGATCAAACTCCTGCTAAAATTTCCATATTAGAGCTGATTAAAAGGTCACAAACTCATCAAGACGCCTTAAGGCCTTCCTGCAAAGGGTCATGGTCAGTGAAGACATGAACCCCGATAACCTGCCTTCTGTGCTTTCCATTGTGAATAAGGGGCCCATAATTACCTTTCTGATGGCGAGCTAGCTGCCCCTGAAGCCAGGAAGATGCCCTTGTGTGTGACGCTCACAATAAACAAAGTGGCTATTGACGCAGCATTAGTGGACACAGGAGCCTCTATCAATGTCTGTCCATTGAGCACCCTAAGAGCCTGCAACATCTCAGAGCGCCAATTGCAGCCCACTCCCACCATCATAGCTGCCTACCACAATTCACGACGGGCCTGCCACGGAGTTGTCACTTTACAAGCAGAGTTGGGGCCGCTTGTTATGTCAGTCGAATTTTATGTGTTAAACATTGATCACACTTACAAGGCCATCTTGGGGCGCCCGTGGATCGAATCACTAGGGGCTACCTTCCACTACACATCAATGTTTGAAATTCCCCTACTAAGGGCGAATAGTCAAAGTTAAGAGCGTAGCAAAACCCACATAGTGGAAGCTATTGAGAGGGTATTGCCATCAGTCTGGCCATCCAATAAGCCCATTATTTCAGTACTTGATGTAAACTACCCCTGGGTGTACACCTTCTCTTCTAACCGCCTGATTGGGTCCCCGTCAGTGGCAGCCCTTAGAAAGGATATGTCTGCAAACGCAAAAGGGTGGGACATCATGTTCAGACTCGGCTATCAAACGGGGAAAGGTTTGGTGCTCATCTCCAGGGGAGGACCAAGACAATACCTAGCACAAAGAAATCAGCAAAGCATGGTCTAGGATACTCAGAATGGGCAGCATTCTCATTGGCTTCACAATCGGACCATGGTCCCCTTACCTGGACATTATATGATCACTTCGTCAGAGGATCTACACAGCCTGGGTACAATATTATAGTGGAAGCAGCACCAAGGTCAGCCTATCAGATATTGGAAGCTCAGCGACCTAACAAGAAGAAAAGGGGCGAGGAGGATACAGAAGCATTAGATCTTAAAGATGTCGTTTCAGTAGTTAGTTATTGTTTAGCGAACCTGAAGCCGAAGCAGAAAAGTCTGAGTTAGAGGATCTTATTTCAGCAGTCAACCGCCTATTCAGCGAAGACGACACATTGCAGTTTCAGGCAGCAGCGCCATCAGCATCAGCAGCCACCACCAAGCGACGTTGCTTGGATTTGGTGAGGAAATTGAATTAGCAAGTTCAGCCAATCTAACAGAGGAAGTATGGCTAGGGTTTTCCAGGCCTTCCAGCCACTTTATTTCGTCCATCCTTGTTTATAATTCTGATTCTATTCCTTTATCCCCTCCCTTCATCCTCCAATTCTCCCCCGACGCTGTCGAAGCATAGTCTCCCCTTCACCCCTCTTCAACATTTTCCTTAATGGCTCGGTTCTGTCCTTCTCCCGAAGCCTCCCAATGTAATGTCGTTCTTTTCCTTTAATAATAATAAAAATCAATAAAAAATCAAAAATAAAAAAAATAAAAAAAATAAAAATGTGCTTTCTCCATACTTGTCAACCTCCATTCTCCTTCCTCGGGCGGCGATCCCCGTCTTTTCTCCTTCCTTGAATGGCGATCCCCGTCTTTCTCTTTCCTCTTCTTCGGACGGCGATCCCTGTTCACCTCCTCTCCCCTGACACCTCTTCTCACTGTTTGACTCTTGCTGTCTCGCTCTTGATGGCGATCCCCGTCACCCCACACTTCTTCTCTCCTACTGATGGCGATCCCCGTCATTCCCTTCCTCCTGGGTAGCGATCCCCGTCCCTTCTTCTCCTTCTGATTAAAGCTGCGTTTTCGCCTGCTGACCAACATGGTTATTTTGGGTGATCCGAGTGAGGGGCCTTCTGTTCCCCTACACCCCAACTATGTTGCCGGCACTCTGAGCTCGGGTGCCTGCCTCCTCCTCCCGTCCCATTGGAGGATCTTTGCGGCCCTGCCGCACCCTTTCCTTTCTGTTCCAATAAACCTCTAGACACTTCTCCAGAGCCCTCTGTAAATATCGAATCTAGTTTAAGTTCAGGGGTAGAATCTAGCAAGTCCCTGTCCCCATCTAGAAGAAGAAGGCCAATGGCATACCCCGTAGGTATCTCTTAGACCTTGTACATAGGTGCGGCGCTCTTCTAGCTGTCGAAGAGTTCGTCCAGAAAGCAGTGGTTTGAACATAGAGGATCTGAACATAGAGGAAGGGCTAGACGATGGATTTGGGGTATATGAGATCTTATCTAAAGATGACCCCTCAGATGAAGGAGATTGTGAGATGGAGGATGCTGCCGAGATTTATTCAAGTGGCATGAAAAGATTCGATGAACCTACATCTTCAGTGGATGAACCCACCAAAGAGGTAAATGTGGGAACAGAAGAGGACCCCAGGCTCTTAACCATAGCTTCCAGTCTCCCTCCTGAAGAAGAAGAAGTGCTCATAGAGATGTTGAGGGAATTCAAGGATTCATTTGCCTGGTCCTACGATGACATGCCTAGCATTGACCCCAATTTGGTAGAACATAGGTTAATTTTGAAGCCAGGGGTAGTTGCTGTTAAGCAGAAGCTAAGGAGATTCCTCCCCCACATTGCTCTAAAGATGAAAGAGGAGATTGATAAGCTACACAAAGCCAAGTTCATCCGTGTGGTCCTCTATCCATTGTGGGTGGCGAACATTGTCCCGTGATGAAGAAGGATGGAAGGGTGCGCATCTGCATAGACTTCGGGACTTGAATAAGGCATGTCCAAAGGATGATTTCCCGTTACCTCACTTGGATGTTTTGATTGATAACACCGCAAGGTTCGAAACTCTATCATTCATGGATGGGTACTCAGGCTACAATCAGATTCGTCTAGCCCCGGAGGATCAAGAGAAAACCTCCTTCACCACCCCATGGGGAACATATTGCTATGTGGTCATGCCATTTGGACTGAAGAATGTCGGCACCACTTATCAAAAGGGCAATGTTGGCCATCTTCCATGACATGATCCATATTGATGTGAGGTTTACGTGGAGATATTGTGGGAAGTCTCGGACTCGAAGAGAACATTCCTCGTGCTTGCAAAGTGTTTCGTCGCGCATAAGAGTATATTGAAGATGAATCCAAGAAGTGCGTATTTGGGGTTTCTTCAGGCAAACTGTTAGGTTTCATAGTTAGCAAACAGGGGATTCAAATAGACCCACACAAAGCCAGGCAATAAATGAAATGCCTCCTCCCAAGAAAACATACCGAGCTTCGAGGTTTGATTGGTCGGCTTCAGTTCATAAGGAGATTTATATCTCAGCATTCCCAAAGGTGCCGTCCTTCTACGAACTATTAAGAGGAGGAGTCAATTTTGAATGGAACACTAAGTGCCAAGAGGCCTTTGATGAACTCAAGAGTTACCTTATGAATCCGCCCGTGCTTCAGGCGCCCATCCCTGGGAAACCCTTGATCCTGTATCTGTCGACCATTGAGGACTCCCTAGGAGCTGTCCTTTCTCAACATGATGAATCTTGCAAAGAAAGGGCAGCCTATTACCTATTTAGGCTCTTCAATCCTTCCGAGCTCAAACTCACCACAATGGAGAAAACATGTGCAGCACTAGTCTGGGTGGTGTAGAAATTGAAGCACTACTTCCCAGCTCATAAGGTAAGTTTGATTTCTAGAATGGACCTATTAGGTATCTCCTGGAGAAGCCAGTCCTCGCCGA
>JACBKR010002557.1:0-34265 GCA_014218235.1 Colocasia esculenta | reverse complement strand
CTGGCCAAGTAGTGTCGACACTAGCTCAGGTAGTGTCGACACAGTGCTTCAATACAAGGCAAAAAGGTCAAGTAGTGTCGACACTAGTCCAGGTAGTGTCGACACTAGAGACAGCTCCCAGAACACCTTCTGGCCAAGCTGGGACAGTGTGTCGACACTAGCTCAAGTAGTGTCAACCTAGAGGCCTTCCCAGAAACCCTTCTGAGCTGTTTGGGACAGTGTGTCGACACTAGCCCAAGTAGTGTCGACACTAGTGCCCTTCCAGAACCAAACTTAAAGTCATGTGGAACCCGAAAAACATCTGATGCCGTGATTCACTTCCAACTCTTATAACTCTTTAACGAATGACATTTGGACAAAACGTTAACCCGGAAGATTAAGAGGAAACTAGTGGAAGAACTTTTATTTTGATGGTTTGATCTAATGCGGTCTCGAATACCGAGAAAACATATGAAGAACAAAAAGTCAAGTGTAGCCTGAAATCATAGTATCATGCAGTGACTCTCTTACCAAGCTTATAACTCTCTAACGAAAGACTTTTGGATAAAACGTCTAACATAAAAGATGATCGTGACTTCAAGTGGAAGAACTTTTGTGAAGGAAGTTTAGTCAAATCCGGTCTCTAATCTCATGCATAATAAGAGGAACGGGAATAAGCCTAACTGGACACGACTTAGAGAAAACGACCAATACTCCATGCATACTCCATGAAAATTAGGCAAATCAGTGCAAATGAACATAGACATGCTCTACATGATGGTATAGGTTTTATTTAATCTTGGCTCGAGAACACCTATCTTTATGAAGATCTAAAACCAGTCGACTTCTGGACGCAGCAGAGGATGAAGGGGGATGAAGCTCCGGTTCCCAGCCTTTCTCCTCCTAAAGCTCTAGCTGCCTCCAAACGACCCCAACTCGTTTTTAAACCTTCCCCAAGAGTTTAGGGGATGAGTTCTTATAGTTTTAGGATGTAGTTAAGAGTCCTAATGAGACTAGGAATGGGCTACGAGCTCTGTTTCCCACTTTCCATAAAATCTGGGATTCCCTACCCAAAAGAGGTAGCAAAGGTTTAGGAAACCACCAATTGGGTTGAGTTCGATTGTGTCTTACCTTACCTGACTAATCACCTATATTTTAACCCTAAATTACCCTCACTAATTACTGCATAATTACATACACGAATTTCTGGGAAATTTCCTGTCCTAGTTTATTTATATCCTTGGCCAAATGTGTTCTATTGGCCCAATCTTATTAATGGGTCACTAATACATGGTGTTGGAAGTCTCTCCCAATTGTTTTTTTTTTAATTTATCCTCCTTTATTCCAAATTTTAATCACTAAATTTTCGGGGTGTTACGTCACCCTGACGAAGACCTCTGGAGGACTTAAAATAACCAGCAAGAGCACCATTAAATAAAATCGAAAACCAGCAATTAGATATAAGCATTGCGACAAGAGATGTGAATCTGGCAGAGAAACCAAACTTGCGGAGAACAACCAAAAGAAAGTCCCATTCCACCCTGTCATAGGCTTTCATCATATCAAGTTGAAGATGACGTTATGACCACGAACCTTTCTACCCAAATCAGCACCAACAACTGCCTCGCCAAGAAGACATTATCCATGATATTTCTACCTTTCACAAAAGCGCCCTGCCCACGAAATCCAAGTGTAACAGTAGACAGCGAAGGTTACATCCAATGTCCTTATAATTTTTGTAAAAATTTGAAGTGGATTTCACCATGGGAGGTTCCACGTCATTTATACAGAAATGGTATATTGAAGGTATATGAATTGGACATACCATGGTGAGGAGCTCTGGTCGCACGAGCATAGTAATGTAGAACACACAAGTACAGATACGTGGATATGGTTGTAGATGCTGTGGTCTCACATTCAATGTATATGAGAATCCTGTATACATTGAAGAAGTGCCGAACAAGGGAGCTGAAAGATTTTATCAGTTACTTAAGGATGATGATGAGCCATTGTGGGAGGGTTGTACCTCCAAATGGATTCAATCCGCTAGTGCCAAAACCAAGCCTCACATTACGGACTCCCTTGAGAAATAGGATGAGCATGGTTGAAATGAGTCCAAGCTTCGCCATCTATAGGATGACTTATAATATCCTTGTCACGACGTACTCTTTCTGTGTGCCACCTCATATGTCGAGTTGTCTTTGAAGACATATGCATCCGCTGCAGTCTGGGTGTGAGGGGAAAATAACGCAATGATGCATAAGGCATATCCTTTCCCCTATAATTGGCCCCTCTTTTAGGTTTAAACCTATCATGATGGCAAATAGAACATGATACCTTATCTGCATCCTCTTTGTCATAAACAAACAATGATTAGGACATGCATCTATTTTCACATATCCAAGTCCTAACTCATTGACCATCTTCTTGGCACGATAAAAATTTGGAGGTAGCTTCTCATCTCAAGGTAACATACTCTTGATGATAAGGAGGAGACTATCAAAACAACTCTCACTTATATGAAATTCAGATTTCAAGTTCAACAACTGTGACACCGCGATAACCAAGTGTGTTTTTTACAACCCTCACATAATGGCCTCATCATCTTAGTAACTGATAAAATCTTTCGGCTCCCTTGTTCGGCACTTCTTTAGTGTATACAGGATTCTCATATACATTGAATGTGAGACCAGCAGCATCTACAACCATATCCACGTATGTACTTGTGCGTTCTACATTACTATGCTCGTGCGACCAGAGCTCATCACCATGGTATGTCCAATTCATATAACCTTCAACAAACCCTTTTCTGTATAAATGACGTTGAACCTCCCATGGTGAAATCCACTTCAAATTTTTACAAATCATACAAGGACATTGGATGTAACCTTCGCTGTCTACTGTTACACTTGGATTTCCTAATGCAAACTGAATGAAAGTCTCATCTCCGGCCCTAAACTCCACATACACCACATGATCAACTATTCTATGATACATCCATGACTGGTCTGAAGCCATTTTTTTCCTGCGCTCAACCATATTAACAGACAAATAACTTTAAAATTCAACTCAGAAAAAAAAATGAATCTGACCATTTTCACACATCATTCGACGCAACCGAAATTATAGGAAGGATATATTATTAGATTATCACTTTTTACCCATCTTTGAATATTTGATCGCACTCAGATGGCCATTTACTATGTGTTTGTACAATTTGCTGAAAATTTCAGCAGCATCTCCCCACACCTCTCTGATATACCAAAAATATTTATTGATTAAGATTTTTCTTAAACACTTACTAATAAGTGGTTAAGAAAATATTCTAAATCAATAAAGGAATATTAGAGAGGAGTGAGTAGACGCAACACACCGAAAGTTTCAACAAACAGTACAAACCATAGTAAATGACCACCTAACTGCGATCAAAGATTCACAGACTGTCCAAAACGGGACAATTCAAGACTTTTGAGTTAGATATACACGTTCTCATCATTCAAAATGTGAACGTGCACATCAATCCCAAAGTCTTGAATGGGAAGGTTCATTGACACTGGCTTAACACGCTCTCGTGAGGTGTGTGTAGTGTTAAATTGCTATGCATGCATAGATCAAATTTAAATGCCAATAAATATGAAAGGAAATTGAAAACAAAATCATGCATATAAACAAGTGCATACTAAACCAAATTCACACGTACATGTAATTGAATTACATTAAAATAAAAGTGCAATATAATCATTAAATTAAAAGTAAACAGAAATCTCATTAAACCCCCTATTAAATCCTTTAACAGCCCCATAAAAAACCCCCAGACAAAGCTTGTCCGGCCCCAATTCCCCTTAAAAAACATCTCATAAACCCTTTCCTTGAACCCGTTCAGCCCCTTCAATACCCCTTAAACATATCCCAAAGATATAAGACGGTAGCCTTGTTTCAGACATGTGTGCGTAGTTAAAGAGATTTGATCAACAACAACTGGATATGTACATGGTTTCCCAAATAGGTAACAACCTTTTGTTGTGTTTCTTAAGAATCTTCTAGCTCATTTGTTGCATATTGACAGAAGCAACAAATAAGAAGAAAACATTTCATCCCAAGTTATAGAAGGTCCTCATAATATCATAATATAATTGATTGGTAGAATGGGAGGCTACCTTTCATGACCCCACCTTCTGACTGTTAATGTTCGATATAACCCACTAAAAATCTACAGAAGTTATTAAGTACTTGTGAAAAAAAGCAAATTCTGGCACGAAAAATTCCCACAAACCGAACAAGCTCATAAATCCAAAAAAAAATCAAAAAATCCCCAGAACTCATAAAAACCCCAGAAAATCTAGGAAAATCCCCAAATAAACCCATGAAATCCCAGAAAATACCAAACCAACCCTATGAAATACAAAACCAAACCCCATAAAATACCAAATGCCAAGTACCCTAGTCATTTAAATTTGAAGTACCCAAAATCTTCAAATACCCCAAATTCTTTAAATCTAAAATGCCTAAAATTAAATTCTAAAAAATCCACTAAAATTCCCATTCCAAGCCAAATACCCCTTTAAACAGAAATTCCCAAGTTTTTCCCAATCCTTTATGGCCATGAGAAATTACCTATGAAGAAGCACCCTATAGATTACTTCTAGGGGTGTTCACTATTCTTCAAACCGAAAAACCAAATCGAACCGAGCGATTCGGTTTGGTTTGGTTCAGTTTGAACATGGAAAAAATTTGGTTTGGTTCCAAACCAAACCGAAAAAGAAAATTTGGTTTGGTTGGGTTTCTAAGCTCTATAAACCAAACCAACCTATTAAACCAATTACAATAATAATTTTAATTTGTATATATCTATCAAGTTTTTCAATATACTTACGTAAAAATACATATTATGGAGGATAATATGGTCATCAACATTTAATACTTCATTTCAAATCTTATTTTAGTGATTTATTAGAGAAACAAGTGATTAAAATCTAATTTAAGACTAAGAGAACTAAAGGCCTATTTATTTTCAAGTTAAACCAACCAAACCAAACCAAACCAAACTAAATTATTACAGTTTGGTTTGGTTTGGTTTTAGGGGACTTCGGTTTGGTTTGGTTTGGGTTGGGTCTGAATTTGGTTTGGTTTGGTTTCTTAAAATCTTCTATAAACCAAACCAAACCATGAACACCCCTAATACTTCTCATCTTCACCAACAGCCCTCACTCCCTCCCCTCCCACCCAGAGCCGCCCCCCACCCACAGCCCCCCCTGCTCCCCTCCCCCCTCCCCCCACAGTCGGCCCGCTCAACCACAACACCCACCCCCTCCCCTCCCCACCCATAGCCGGCCTCCCTCCCCCCTCCCCACCCATAGTCGGTCCCTCACCCACAGCACCCACCCCCTCCCTCCCCACCCATAGCCAGCCTCCCTCCCCCCTCCCATAGTCGGCCACCCTCATCCCCACCCACACAGAGAGAGAAGGGGAGCACCAGCTCCGCCGCGCACACACACACACATACACACTCACACCATACACACATACAGACACAAAGATAGAGAGAAAAGGGGAGCACCCCATCTACCATCGCACACATACACATAGTAAACAAACACACACAGACACATAGAGAGAGAAAGAGAACATACTGACAGCGGTGGTGGCGACAGGGTCCGATGACGACGGCAGGGACTGGGCCCCAACAGGAGCGACGACGGTGATGTCCGGTGGCGGGGGCGATGGCGGCGACCTCTGGTTTGGGCGAACAAGAGAGAGGGAGAGAAGAGGAGAGGCGAGGGAGCGGCGGCGACATTGTGGGGTGATGGTGGCGGGGGCAACGACAGGCTATGGCGGTGACCTCTGGTGGCGCGAGCTTGCCGGCAGTGAGAGAGAGGGAGAGAAGAGAGGAGAGGGGAGCTCAGCCGTGGGGATGAAAGGATGATAGTGACCAAAATATTTCAGTCGCTATTCGATCGCTATCCTGCATAAATAGCGACTGAAAAATCGATCACTATTCGGTCTCTCGAGCTAACAAATTTTATGACTGAATATTTCGGTCACAAATTCGCTCTCAAATCTGAGACCAATTTGTACTGAAATATTTGGTCACAAAATTTGGCTTATATTGTTGCAAAAAGCCAAAAAAATTGTGACTGAATAACTATCGATCATAATTCAGTCTCAGATTTGAGACTAAATTATGACCAAAATATTCAATCAACAAAATTTCTACCATAAGCCCGCCAAAAGATTCTATTAGTGACCGAATTTCCTTTAGTCACTATTTGGTCTCAGATCTGAGACCGAATAGTGACTGAAATTTTTTCGGTCACTAAATCTAAAATTTAGTGACCGATACTTCTTAGTCACTATTTAGTCTCAGACGTGAGACCGAAAATTTATTGAATAATTTGGTCTCAGATTCGATCTCTATTGCCGCAATTTCTTGTAGTGGATGTCCATCCTACCTACCAGGAATCAACAAATTCAGTCAAGCAAAGAAAGACCATACTCATGGCGATAAAGGACTAAACCCACCCTACAACTGAACATGACTAAGGCCAAGTTGAATCAAGTTGTCCTTGGTGAGGAGATGTCAAGCCGACCTCTCACCACAGAAGTGGCCCTCCACCATAGGGAATAGAGGGTGAAGTATATTAAGGTCGATAGGCGGATCATTTATTGCTTCTCGACCCACCATGTCGGGAATGTGAAGCTAACCCTCTCGCCTCTATGCCTCACAAAAAAGAACCTCCCTTTCCATCCTTGTATAGAGGAAGGGAGGCCGATCACCAGGGTTCCATAAGCCCAAGAAGCCATGTACAACCATTCCTCATGAGCTGGGTTACATTAGAAGGAGTTGCAAGATAAACAAAAATCAATTAGGGATGAAATCACCTCTGCATGATGACACATGACAATAAAAGTAAAGACAACTTGCCAACTATTTAGCGTGAATTGTGCAAGAGCAGCGGTGATATATCTAAGAAAATTACTTACAAAGGAACACATCGGAAGTGAATTCAGCTTGCACGAGTTCCTCGTACACACACACAATGCCTTCTCAGCCCATGCCAACATGTTTCTTTCTCAAGGAGTGAAGCTAGTAGCTAGTGATAAGAAAGTAAGACAACTTGCCAATAGTTTGACATGAATTTCGCAGGAGTAGAGGTGAGATAACTAAGTAAATTACTTACAAAGGAACACATCAGGAAGTGGAAGCTAGCTTGTATAGTCTCATCGTACACACACACGAAGCCTTCTCAACCCATGCCAACATGTTCCTTGGTCCAAGAACTGACAAGCTAGTAGGTAGCTGGGATTAAAACTCAAACCAAAGCACAACAAGGTCAGCCTCGATAACACTAAGGCATTCTGCTCTACCAACTGGGCAGACCAACGAGAAGCTTTCATGATGACAACACTCTTATCGGGCTCCTCTAAGCCAAAAGACTCACCTCCTATGCCACTGGGTCTACCCTTAGTTGTTCGACCTCCTCAACCTCCTAGATGGCAAGAGTAACCTTGGTTGATTGGCTGTAGGATTGTATGAGCAGGGTGAATAGAACTAGAAGGGGGGGGGGTTGAATAGATCTAACACCAATCACAGTGGAAGCTTGGGTAAATTTACTTCAGATTATAACACAATTCAGTGAAAACTCAGATCTGATGTGAGTGTGTGCAGTTGATGTGTGAGAGAAATAGACAAACAATGTGTGAGCGATCCCTATGCAAATATCTATCGAAGAGACAATCAAATAACCACAATGCACAGAGATTTTTAAGGTGGTTCGAAGATCACAATAAGTGATTCCTACATCCACCCCTCATCACTGTGAGGATTAAACCACACACTATCTCATAAAAGAGATACAACACACACACACACTTAAGAGAACGACGGCTCAGTCCACACACTTGAGCAAACCACTGAAGGCACACACACACACACGATCGGACACACTCTCTGACGGAGATTAATATGCATAGAACGCTTGTGTAAATCAATCAACTCTCAGAAACACACAGACATATGAAGAACCTTTGCCTATGCTCTCCTCTGTTAGAGAACAACTGGACTTCAATGAAATCGAAGATCTGAGCATCCCCTCTAAGATTGGATCTCCAGATCAAGAAGAAGAACAAAGGATTCACAAGCTCCTTCTCTTCTCTCTTCTTCTTGGCGGCAGTGCTCTGCTCCTCTTTCTGAATTCTGCATTTTCTCGCTCCTTTCCACCGCTTCTAGACACTTCTCCTTTTTAGTCACACACCTTTCACAAAGGACAAGGGTCTATTTATAGCCCTAATCATGTGACCTTGCACTTGGGAATGCGTGAGCACCCAGTACTCTAAGTAAGACACGTGCACATCACTTGACATCCTGCACAGAAGGCATCTTTAAGTGTTCAGAGAAAAAGGTAATCAATGTTATGACAATTGATCTCAACCATAAGGTAATCCATGTTTAAGTTGTTGACAATCCATGTTATGACAATCGATGTTTAACAGAAGCAATCAATGTCTGATAAACTATTAAGATTGACTATCAAAAAGTCGAAGTCAACATCAATTTTCAGGAAGTCAGAGTTAAAGCTATAACATGAATGCTCAACACTTCAACTGGCAAGTTTTAAACGTGGACATCCGAAGACACTATCAAAATGGTCTTCATCAGTCAAAGTGACTTCGTCATATCCAAAGTTTAGCTTCATATATGACGATGTTCCACTTTGTATGACAAAGAGCAATTGAGAACATCCGAAGTCAATGTTGAATTTATTCTTAATCAGTCGAAGTGACTTCATCATATCTGAAGCTTAACTTCGTATATGATGAAGTTCCACTTCGTCATATCCGAAATCCGGCTTCATATATGATGAAGTTCTGCTTTGACTAACAAAGAACAAATTCGAACATCCGAAGGCTCAGTGATAAAATAGTCATGATCAGTCGAAGTGACTTTGTCATATCTAAAGCTTAGCTTCGTATATGATGAAGTTCCACTTCGTCATATCCGAAGTCTAGCTTCGTATATGACGAAGTTCTACTTCGACTGACTGCGATCAAAACTGTACATCCAAAGTCTGTGCTTTGGCTGACTACGACCAAAAGTGAACATCTGATGTTCATTTTAGCAAGATTTCAATGTGGCCAATCAATCTATGAATTGCAAACATGAATCAAGTGATATGCAACTTGAAAGCACTTAAATACATCAACACACCAATGATATTATGATGTCACAAGATGAACCATGATTATGTCAGCATCAAAACATATCAAATCAATCATCATCAAAATAATAATTATGGTTATTTACAAAATCATAACCCAACATTCTCCCCCTTTTTGATGATGACAAAACATTTACAGCAATTTCAACTTGAAAGTTCTCCCCTTTGACAATGGCAAAAAGACAATCTCTCTTCCTTAAACAAGGACAAGTATGGTCACTCTCTTGACAAAAGCACTCTTCCCCTGTGATGATACCAAAGATGAAAGCAGACAGATGTGATATCAAAGGCCATCAAAGGATGGAGATCAAAGAATGAGTGACAAGAAAGAGATTAAAGAGAGAAGTTGGAGAGGATTAGAATCAGTGAGATCTTAGATATAAAATATGAGAGAGAAATTATTTTGTCTTATGATTGTGCAGCAGAGTTTAATAGCAAAGACACATTCAATCACAAATATGTCAAAGTTTTAAGGATCTGTATTCATTTAATAAGATGAAGCAAATGTGATTAAAGGTGACCTATATGAGTTGACAAAAGTGTTTATCACATGAGTTTAGTAGCTAAACATTTAACACAATGTAGAATAATAATTCTAAACTCAATTATCATGAACTTCATCTAGGTCAATGCACATGCTGTTCATTTTATACTTTGAATTTTGCTTTCTGTTATTTTTGTGAAAGAGAATACAATAATAAATTGGTTAAATCACACCTTTCAGTGCAAGAGGTTACATTTACTCAATGCAATACCCCCTGATTACTTAGTGGTGTAACCTTCATTATTTTATACAGAATTGAAAATATATTATCACCTTTTTGACGCGAGCCAAGACCTTGTTTAGGTGACATGAGCCGGTTGCTCAGTGATTGAATGAAATTTTCATTGCTCTGTTTGTATCTCTCTATTTTTCTGAACACTTTCTTTGAAATATTTTCAGGAACAGATACTCACATTGATTAGAATAGGCATGATCATGAGTAAAAAAAGATTATTCTTAACATGTGTTAAAGATAGAACTTCAAAACATACACATGTTAAACACTAATGCTACTCATGTGGCTATAAGTGTTTTACAACTCAGTTTAAATGAGTTCAGCATTAAAAATGACATAAACTTATTTTAGATTGTATCTTTAAGACTAACTGAGTGCACAATTATTTTAGTTTTCATGTATGAGATCTCTCATATAATAATATCATAAAAAACTCATTGATTCAAATACTTGGAATCAAAATAGACAAAGATTGTGATAAAGACTTCCCCTATCATGTAGCTCCCCCTCACAAGGTGAGTAAAAGATTTTTATAACAGAGTGCCAATGTAGAGGCAGAGATTTATTAACAAGAGGAAGAAGACTTTTTATTTGCAAGAAGAAATGAAAGAAATCAAGACTTTGGAAATTTACACAAGCCAAACTCTCTCTTTAAGAATGCGAAATATTTTCTGAGAGAGGCTTAGTGAAGATATCTATAATCTATTTTTCATTGTCAATAAAATGAAGCTCAAAAGATTACTTAGCAATCTCATCTATTAAGAAATGGTGCCTAATGTCAATGTGTTTTGTTCGTGAATGCTGAATTGGGTTCTTAGAAAGATTGATTGCACTAGTGTTGTCACATAAAATAGGAATACAACCCAATTTGTGATTATAGTCTAGGAGTTGGTGTTTTACCTAAAGAATTTGGGTGCCACAACAACCAGCTGCAATGTATTCAGCCTCTACAATGGATAGAGCTACTAAATGTTGCTTTTTAGAAGCCCTAGAGATTAGACATCCACCTAGATATAAACACAAACCACTAGTACTTTTTCTATCAAGTTTGCAACCAACATAATCAGCATCACGGTAAGCAATTAAATTCAGTTGGCAACCAGCAGGATACCAGATTCCAAGATCACATGTTCCAACAAGATATTTAAAAATTCTTTTAACAGCTAACATGTGACATTCCTTAGGATTGGCCTGAAATCTAGCACACAAGTACACACTGAATTGAATATTTGGCCTAGAAGTTGTAAGGTAGAGCAGAGAGCCAATCATACCTCTATAAGTCTTAGGATTTACTGACTTACCAAATGAATTCTCCTATAATCTTACGTTTATGGCCATTGGTGTGCTTGAAGGTTTGAGGTGCAGATAGTCAAATTTTTTCAGGAGCTCTTTTCACATATTTGGTTTGAATGACAAATATTCCTTCATTTGTTTGATGTACGTGCAATCCCAAAAGAATTGTAATTCACCCATCAAACTCATTCAAATTCAGTTTGCATATGGTTAGCAAATCAGTACACATACACAATTCTTATTTGTAGGTCCAAAGATTATATCATCAACATAAATTTGAACAACAATGATTTGATTATTGACAATTTTTGTAATAGAGTTGATCTACATTGCCTCTTATATATCTTTTATTCAGAAGAAAGGAACTCAAGTGGTCATACCAACCCTTGGAGCTTGCTTAACATCTTAAAGAGCTTTATTGAGTTTAAAAACATGATCATGATATTTTTCATTTTCAAAACCCAGAGGTTGACCCACATTCTCAAAAGATGATCTAGTTCTAACTCTATCTTACAAGTTACCAACTACATTCTCAATAGGATGATCACTTAAAAGTCTGAGTTTAGAAATTACCTCTTGAGTTTCATTCAGTTCTGGAACAATATTACCTGATCCACTTGTGGTAGGTGCTGGATTGTTCAGATTTTTAGAGGCTTCTTCATGATCCTTAACAGTTGGTGAAGATTCAACAATAAGATCATCTTCTTCTGCATTTTGTAGAGTCTTACAAGAAGTAGAACCATCAGAATTATAAGAGCTTTCATCAAAGACTAAATGTGGAGATTCTTCCACAATTTTATTCTTCAGAATGTAGACTATATATGCTCTAGATTTTCAGAATAACCAAGAAAAATAGCTTCAAGACTCTTAGCATCAAATTTGTCAAGGTTTTCTTTATTGTGTTATGTACAAAATATTTGCAACCAAAAATCTTAAAGTAAGACAAGGTGAGTTTTTTGTTTTTCAAGAGTTCATAGGGGGTTTTCTGATTTGTGGTTTGACCAATGTTCTATTCAAAATATGATTTTCTATATTCACAGCTTCAACCCAGAAGGATTTGGGCAGTTTGCTTTCCAAGAGCATGGATTTAGCCATTTCCACAAGAGTTTTATTCTTTCTTTCCACAACTCCATTTTGTTCTAGAGTTTATGGGGAAGAGAATCTGTGAAAAATGCTCAACTCAGCACATAAATCAAAAAAGCCTTATTTTTAAATTCACCACCATGATCAGTCAAAATAGACTTTATTTTGTGTGAAAATCCCATTAAGGCAGTGTTACAAAATTTCTTGAATTCTTGATAGGTTTCACTTTTGTGGGATGGAAAGATAACCAAGTACATATAGTAAAATCATCAATGATTACAAATCCATAAGGTTTGCCACCAAGACTGAGAATTCTTGTTGTCCAAAAAGGTCCATGTAAACTAATTCTAGTGGCTTAGTAGTGAGTACATCATTGAAGATCTTAAAATATTCCTGGTTTGTTTTCCTTGAGCATATATCCTACAAACTTGATTTTCAACATTAGGAAAATATTCAGAAAGTCATTTAACCAGATTTAGCCTTATGAGTTATTCATGGTCTTGAAACTTGCATGACCAAGTCTCTTATGCCATGTCCATGCAATTTCATTTTTATTAGCAACCAAACATATATTTTCTTCAAACTTTTTGTCAATATTTATCAAGTAAACATTTTTCTCTCTTTTTTCAAAGAAGATTATTTTTTGAGATGAAGAGTCAATTATTTTGCAAGAGTTTGACTCAAAAACAACTTTGTGATCTTTGTCACACAATTGACTAATGCTCAACAAATTGTAATGCAAACCATCAACTAACAGAATATTTCAATTGAGTTGAAGAGGATTTACCAACCTTTCTAGATCTAATTATTTTTACCTCCAAATGTGATCGATCCTCCTTCCTTTTCAATCAGACATGTTCTCCAGTCATGTGCCGTGAACACCCACTATAGATACCACACATTTGAGCTGGGTGCACAACCTTTCTGCATATATCAGATTAGAGGAGAAAAGATTTTGGTATCCAAACATTGTTGGGACCATCAGTTTGATTGAGCAAATATAGCAAATCTTTCCTAACCCACATTTGAGTCATTTTTGTTTTGGGTTCACCTCTGAAATGACTTCCCTTTTTAGCAATTTAACATTATGATTTGGAATATAAACACCAGTATTTTCATTTCATAGACAAAGAATTTATGCATTTTGGTATGATTGTTCATGTATGAAAATCCAGATCAAAAGTTTTGTTGATATCTTGGAAAACTTGGATAGAATGAATGTGAGTTATACCAATGAGGACTATGGTACCATTGATTCTAAGAGTTGATCAAATTAGATTGATATGATGTTTTGGACTTCCAATCAACATTATAAAAATGTGTTTTTGCATTTTTATAATTTTCAGATTTTGTTTATCATCTTTTTGTTTTTCAGAAACGGATAGGTCGACCTATGTTGATTGTGTGTCGACACAATGGCCACATGTTTCTGCTTATGGCTAACCTATGTCGCGCTATCTGCAGCATGTGTCGATCTGATATGTTTCTTCTAATTGGATACATTATTTTTATTCTTGTTTTTGACTATTTCAGATTTTTTTTTATAATTTTTTATTTTTATTTTCTGAATTGTTGCTTTTAACAAACTTTATCAAAGGTATTTTGGAAGGTTTTTCTTTCTTCTCAGATGCTTTATTTCTAGTTGGTTCTTCTGTGGTAAATCTCAGTCCATCTTTTAGCATTCATTTTAAGTCCCAACAAGGCATCAAAATTTTCTTTTGATTTTGTGAAATTCTTTATCACTTGATCCTTTTCATTCAGCAATTTATTATGTTTTTCAATTTCATCAATTACTTGTTGTTTTTTCTTTTGTTGCATTTCAATTTTCTCTGTCAATTTTTCAATTTCATTATTGCCTTCTGAGACATGATTTTGAATTTATCCAATTCATCTAGCATTACTTCTCTTTCATCATTAAATCTAGAAATTTCCTTTCCAAGTTTAGACATTCTACTTGCTAGAGATGTATCATGCATAACATTTTCAATTTCCTTTTCAGATATTGTTTTCTTGTCTTATTTCAAAATATTTTTCAACTAATGTGGCATAAGCATCTTGCCAATCATCAACAGTGTATTCTTCAAAAGAAGAGCTTACCTTGCTGTCACTGCTATTGGCCATAAAGCATATTTCCTCTGTCACGTCCTGACATTTAATATATCTATAAATTCCGAAACGTGAACGAATAAGAAATCAAGAGTAAATTTTGAACTATTGAGCAGAAAATTGCTCGGGGCTTCACTAAATAAAAATTTATTAACTGTCATTCTACAGGTATTACATGATTTTCAATTTACAACTCAAAGGTAAACGCCACAAAGGTTGATCTCTCAGCACATAAATCTCGATGTCCCGCCTTCAAGAAATGTAGATTACCTGAGAAAAAGTAGGTATGAGCACTCTTTCCCAGTAGGATTTATCCTCCAAAATCAAGAAATACACAAGTTTACATGAGTCAAGGATAATTAAGGTACCAGAATGTATTAAGCACTGAGTACAAGTAATGGAAAACGGTACAAATCAGATTATAGTTGAAGTGAACCATGATTATCAATCAGTAACAAGGATGTAATAATATGCCAATGAACCGATATAAAGTGTCTATCATGGAAATAGCAAAGCATGAGTGTATGAACAATAGTTTAGAAGAAATTAAGAAAGGCTACATGCAGAGATGCCCTATCCACTCCTCAAGCAAGCAATAAACATTCATTTTTCAACATAGTTCATGGAAATGTCGACCAATCTAGCATGTAGTGGTGTCATTCCAAACACCCTAGAGATCCATACCACTCTGCGTAGATTAAACGAATTCGGGTGCTCCTCCCGGGACTGGATTTGCCCCATTTGCACTGGCATTAAATCAAGAAAGAATCCAAATACCCAAAAGTACGTCATCCTATTTCCAATTCTGATATACATACATGGTACTTGGGCACACATCAGGAGAAAAACAATATCACAGGAAGCAGGGTTCTAGGAGTTAATGCTTAAAGATATCCAGAAGGTATAAGAATCAAGATAATTTAGAATGTCTAAGAATAATCCAAAGATGGATATAGATGATGATTAAATGATTCATCTCAGTTGTATAATAGTTCAGAATCCAAGAAAATTGGAAAGACAACTTGTTTGGACAATATAAGAGTGTGTCAACTTTGATTGAGGATGAAATGGTTCTATTTGTCAACATAAACTGGTGGTTTCACCGGACCTTGGATTTTTTTAGCATTCTACTAGGTTTATTTGAATTATGAGACTTTTAGGTAGGTCAATTTGTGAGAGATTAGAAAGACGCTATTTTGATGGAATCGCCAAAATCACGTTTTTCTTCTTCGGTGGGAGAGTTGACTTTTTATTGGTAAGAGATAATTTTTCTGATATTTTTATTGGATTCAAATAGGGGGTACTTCCTTATTTACATGTAATATCTTAAGTAAATGACATTTACTTAAATGATATGAAATGTAAATAAGGTATGAGTTAGCAACAGCTGTCGAAAGTCATAAGGTGGCTGTCGACAGCTACTGACCCGTCCAGAACCAAATTCTGGAATCTAGTCTATGAGACCCTCAAATTTTATTCATATTATATTTTGTGCATGTGGTATTTACTTGTTTATATACATAGTGTGTGTATTAATTTTGTGCATATTATAATTATTTAGTTACTGATATGCATAGATATGTATAAATAAATAATATATATATATATATATATATATATATATGTGTGTGTGTGTGTGTTATTCCGTGCATATAATGTATTTATTTAAATGTGCATATGTATGTATATATATCTGTATATATAAGTACTTAGCTAATTTTGTACATATTGTACTTATTTAAATCCTATGAATATTGTATTTAAATAATGTTGTGCATATAGTATCCAATTATTGATGTGCATATTATATTTATTTATTCCGTGTATATTGTATGTAATTATGCTATCTACACATGTATATATATATATGTTTATTTTGTGCATATGATATCTATTTATTTTCTGTACACATAAATTGTTTATGATGTATGTGTATATGTATTCTGATGTATTTCTGTGTTCTGGCCGAAATGCCAGTTAACATCAACACCCATTGACGTTAATTGCATGTTGACTGCATGGCCAGAAAAGGTTGACGTCCAGATCGATGGATGCTGACTCCTTGTTAGCGGTAGAAAATTTTGACGTCTATTTCCCAGTTAAGTTGCAATTTCAGATCTGGAAATGGCTGCGTTTCTTGCAGTTCTAGATTAGGAAACCTAGCTCTAATGGTTGGAGACTTAACCTAATGCGTACCCAGACCCCTTTACCCTATAAAACACCCCGATTAGGGAGAGGTTAGCTCTTTTGGCCTTAAGAGAAAAGCTAGGGTTTGCTATGGGAAAATCAGGTTTTGTGCAAGCTTGATCCGACATGAGAGGAGGTCTTCTAGTGATCTGCATCGACTGAGAGGAACTCCAAGCATCGAGGAAGCTACCCCGACTCCGGAGACAGACCTACATCGACACAAAGACCGATTTTGGGTGGAGATTTGAGCATCTTCTTGGCTTGGCCGAGGAGAGCTTCTATGGCAAATTAATCTCTTCTTGGATTTACTTTCAGACAAGTGATCTATGGATTTCATCCCTACCCATGTCCTCTAGGTCCTAGGCATTTTTATAGAATTTTCTCGTGTCCTGGAACCTCTATTTCTCATGTATTTGTGCGTTCTGTCTGTGCTTCTGTAGATAGGAGATTGACAGCCACTTATGTGCCATCAAGATCCTGAGTTAGCGGCAACATCTGGTGCCGTTAACCAGGTTGGCGGCAACTCCCTTGCCGCCAAGTTCTTTAGAAATATGATTTGATCTATGTGCTATGAAATTCAGATTTCTAGGTATATGTGCATGCTGTGAAAGTTATATATGGTCAAGTACAGTCAATAGGTCATGTCATGAGGATATTTCAAATTTCTGTACATAGTTTTATTTATTAAAATTTCTGAAATTGGATAATGAGCATGATATGACCATGATAATTCCAGAATAATTTGATCCATTGAATATTAGGTTCCATAAATTTTCCATGTTCGTATGATGACTATTTTCAGGTTTTGAAACTGTTAAGTACGACTGTTTAGTTGTGAATCATGTTGAAATGAGTCTCTAAATAAATCTGCGTGTAAACTGTCTTAATTGTAAAAATTAGCATTACTGTTCCGAAAAATCTGAAAATTTAGGTATGTGACATGTGATTTGTATGCAGCATGTGATAAAAAAATTTGTTCTGTTTTGATAACAGTAGGTATTGTTAGTAGTTAATAAGAGTAATTGACATGATGAGCATGTTTAAGTTTAACCATGTGTAATGCAATGATTAGCAGCATGATTAGGACTGTATTATGATCAAATCATCACTGTGAAACAATGGCATCATGTTGAATAAACTGAACCATGTTTAAGTATTTAAAAGTGCATGTAAATGGTTAAATAGTGCATGTGAAATGTGTAAACAATGTGATAATGTGTAAAGTGTGCCGGGATTGACACTGCTACCATAGTGGGCTGTGGAGCCGTACTGCAGTAAGGTCCCTATAGGAAGGCTCAATGTGTATGTGTTATCTTAAGGGCATTAGGATGAAATTCTAGAGGTGGACAAGTACCACTGGTTAGGGTGGAGAGGGCTTCTCCCGGTTCTGTGCAGTTACCTAGATTCGTCACTACATTGCCTAGGTGGCGAATATGTGTTATGTGTCATGTGTTATGTGTTATGTGTCATGTGTGTGTCCTTCTCATGGTGGTTAGGACTATGTGTCACGGAAAATTAAGTGTAAAATGTGTAAAATGTGAATAATGTGTAAAGTGACATGTGAATGTGACAAGTGGTAAGTGCAAGTGATGTGACATGTGAATGTGCAACTGAAAACTATAAGAAAACTATGTGAAATCATGTGTAAGTGAGAGTGAATGTGAATGAAAGATTAAATGCATGTCAAAACCAAAGATAAAAGTGCATATGTTCATGTCATACATGTGTTAATATGATTTAGGATAATCATGGTATAATGTTTAGTATCATGTTGTATAGTTTAATATAATCTATGTGTTAATGTCATGTGAATATGATAAATTTACATTAAAACAGCAAGCTAAGGCATGAAAAAGTGTTAGATTTGCATGTGAAATGGGTTAGATATATATCATGCTAGGAGTGCTCATTACCTTGTACATATTTCCATGATTTAAATTGTAGAATTGTGCAATGATTTGAATAAACTATGAGACCATGAATCATGTTATATATATTGTATGTAGAAAGCATGCTATAGGTCATTCATGGATATTTGATTATGTTAAGAATATGATTGATATGAATTATGATTTGCAATATGAATCGAGTTAATTAGCATGTATAGAAAGCATGTTTAGGTGGTTTATGTATATTGTTAATTGTTATAAAGCATGTGCCATGTAATTCGTTTATTGTTTAAAAGATAGTATGTGTTTCCTTATTGTTTATTTGTTTAGCATGTGTGTGATATGTGTAAGAGTGTGATCTTTAGATTGCTTGCTTGGTCTTTTTAGAAGACTCATACTTGCTTCGGCGTACAGGTAAGACAGGTGTCCCCGTACTTTAGGAGGGCATAGCGAGGAGCGACACTGAACGAGAGTAGCTGTTTGTGGAGATTGATTAATAGTTGCTTTATTTCATAGTATGAACAATGTTATTCATATGAACAATGTCATAATGTATTTCTTTTGGAAATGTAATAATGTGGACTTTTGTTATTTACATTTGCTATATAGACTGTGGAATGTGTGGATGATGATGGAATGAGAATCACATTTTATTTCCACTGTATTTTCATTGTTATTCATGCACAAATCAACTATTGTATAGTGTTGGGTTAATATCCCACTGTGACGGCGTTCTTTGTACCGACGTGGATTGGTATAATCGTACCGGTATGAGGAGGGTCGTTACATGGTCCCTATCTGTCGACAGGCCATAGGTAGTTGTCGACAGATGGTTATCATCTATCGACAGGCGGGTTCTATCTGTTGACATCTACTGGTTCTTCTGGAATTCTGGGTTCTGGAAGCATGATACCTGTCGACAGTTGGGCTCTGTCTGTCGACAGCCGTAGGTTGATCTTCCAGAAATGGTTTAACATCAACTTAGGAGATCCTTCTAAGAGTTACTACTATTCTATGAAGGATCTAACAATAGTTTGTAAATCTTAAATACATTCCCTACACATCCTACATGAAGAAGAAGATAGAACAATGGGAGAAAGTCTTTACAACATGGGTGAAAACTTATGAAAGGAAGGTCATTGTATATATAACTCTTCTAAGAGCTTCTTCCTTGCATCTAGTGGAAAGTCCATGTCAAGAGCACAAGAACTTCGACTATAAACATGGACATAACTAAAAGAAACACGATAACAGAAAAGAAAGCTATTCCTATTAGTTTCTACTGAACACAAGTCAAGATAGAAACATGGTAAGACACTTAGGCACAAGGTCCTTAACGAAAGAAAGAGACAAGAAGGAAATAAATCTTACAGAACATGGAACAAAAGGAAATATGGGTTGTACAAATGGAGCATAAGTATGAAAACAAGGAATGGAAGAAGAGTCGTAGGGAGGAACCTACTTAGACAAAGAGGAATGCAATCCCCTATATCTAGATAAGAAGATGCAACAATAGCAGTGACAGCACAGCAACAGCAGCAGCAACATCAGTAGCTACAGAAGGAGCAGCAACGGTCGTAGTAGCAGTTGTAGTAGCAGCTGTAGCAGCAGTTGTAGTAGCAGCAACAACAAATAGCAGCAGCAGCAGGAGTCGAAGCAGCAGTATGGCAGCAGCAATGGCAGCACAAGAAGAAGAAACTCTAGTGGGAGCAACCAAGGGAGTTTATATAAGCCTTGGGATTACATGCATGGTTGGCACGTAATCCCCCCCACCTGCCACCGTAAACACCCACGCGTTGAGGTAAAAATCCCCAACACTTCCTACCTAGCCACGTTTACATGAGAGTTTTACTTCCCAACACGTAGTATAGGAACGTGTGGCCTTTATAAACAAGTTAGATGTCTTACGTAGCCAAGGCTACGTAAGCAAAGAAATTCAAATAAAATGAGTTACGTAAATGGGAGATAATTCATCTAGTCCCTTTGTCCTTATATTTTTGTATTCAAACGATATCCAATTAAGTTGAAATTTCAAATATAAGCTAATTGAAAGGTTTTACAAATTATGGTGATTTTATTTTAAATTTTCACCAGTAAAAATTATCCCGAAAATCATTGTGTCGACTTAATCTTGATATTTGTGCATCAATAATTCAAGATATTTACGTTTCTAGATTCAACACATTTTTTTGAGAATTATGGTATTTTCGGATTTCAATTCTGATACCGAATTCTGGTGGCACCCTATTGGAGTGCGCACATCTGAAGACACTACCAGGATTACTTAATAATGTAGAAATATTTCTAAAATAAAGATAATCAAGTTTCTTGTAAGTATTTATGTCTTTTATGAAAATTAGAATCTTCTCTAATTTTTGATATCATATTATTATTTTGATATTAAATTTTGGGATGTTACATCCTCATCTTCAGAACTTAAGGAATTGTCTTCTTCTTCTTCACTCTGGTCTTCATCTGACCAGGTTGCTACCATTGCTTTTGGCTTCTTTGTCTTGATACCCTTCCTATACTTCTTGCTCATACCTCTTTTGAATTCAGGACACTCACCTTTCATGTGTCTTAGCTTATTGCACCAGTAACATAGAATCAGATTATCAGTTTTCTTGTCATTTCTGTTCAGATGCGAAGATGAAGATGGAAAATGTTTCTTACCAATGGATTTGTTGTATTTTCCATGGTGTTCACCAATTCTTGATGTCAAAAATTTTCTAAACTGTCTGGTGATAAGGGCAATTTTATCCTCATCAGATTCAGATGATTCAGAAACATTAATTTCTTTTCTTTGTCTTTTCCACTTGTTGAGGCTTTGAGTGCTGTTGGTTTAGCCTTTAGCATATGTTCTTCAGTTCTTTTCAAATTTATTTTTATAAGTCATCAGTGATCCTATGAGCTCATCCAAAGAGATTTTGGATAAGTCCTTAGAATCCTCGATGACAGTTGCCTTAGTATGCCATGCATAAGATAAGGATCGAAGGATTTTTCTTACTAGCTCAGCATCATTTTAATCATTACCTAATCATTTTAGTCCATTAACAATTACCATGAACCTAGCAAACATTTCAGATATAGATTCATCAGACTTCATGGTAAACATTTCATAATCGGAAATCAACAAATTGGCCTTAGTTTCTTTAACTTGTGATGTTCCCTCATACATCACTGAAGCTTATCCCACATTTCCTTTGTAGAGGAGCACATGGACACTCTAGCATATTCTTTGTGATGAATTGCACATTGAAGCATGTTCATAGCCCTAAAGTTTAATGTAGCCCTTCTTATATGCTCTCTGGTCCATGTATCCTCATCGCCAGTGATTTCATAAGGGCCTTTTTCAACAATCTTCTAGATTTCATAATTCTGGGCCCTAAAAAACACTTGCATTCGGTTCTTCTAGTAAGCATAGTCAGATATAAACATAGGGTGGTTTTTTTATAGAGTGGCCCTTAGCTACAAAACCTCGAGAATCCATGAATCAAATTGTATAGCGGTTGAACAATCAACCACACAGATCAAATTAGATGTATCAAACAAATGCGATCAAATATGATCAAGAGATTAACCTGCTCTGATACCAATTGTAGGATCGCATGAGCAGGGTGAATAGATCTAGAACGGGGGGTTGAATTGATCTAACACCAATCACAGCGGAAGCTTGAGTAATTTAAAAATTACTTCAGATTGTAACACAATTTAGTGGAAACTCATACTGATCTAATGTGAGTGTGCACAATTGATGTGTGGCACCCCGAAAATTTTAACTATATAAAAATTCGAATAAATGGAAATAAATAATTTCCATAATATCAAAGTATTTAAAACATACGAATCATTATCGTATGTGCTAAAACACATCGAACAAATCCGTAAAAATTATAAATCAACCCCACACGCTATTCCTAAATGTTCCACAAAGAAATTTGTGCAACGAAAAATTGGATTAGCCAAGTTTAAAGGGTTTCACGACTTATTATCGTAAATCATGAATAAGTCAAAAAATCATTATCACACGTACTTGGACGAGTCAAACAAATTAAATAAAATCATATACAGACTTAAAATAATATCCTCTAATGACCCATCAAGAATTTGGGTCAATAAAAATCATTTGGACTAGGTTTAAGAATTATTGTGACCGATTATCCAAATAAAGAAACCACTCGAAAAATCGTTAACACAAAATACGACGCAACCAAAAATTAATAAAAGTGTTGGAGAGACTTCCAACATTATACATTAATGACCCAATGTCTTAATTGGGCCAATGGACCACATATGACCCAAAAATCAAATGAAGATAGAAAATGCATGGAAATTCGTAGCTTAAATTAGCTGAAATTAAAAAGAGGCAATTAGAGTTGAATTGGGAAGTGATCTTGCACTCTTGGAAACCCAATTCGTGCCTACCCACCCATGGAGGTTGCTTGATGGCCAAGACTCTCTAATGGAGGGAGAGATCTTCAAATTTTGGAAAGACACAAGCCAATCCCGCAACTCTTCTTTCCAAGTTACAATAGGACTCCTAAATACCTTGGTTGCTTAAATACTCTTCACCCAACCCTAGGGACGAGTTTACAACTTGCTGGGGTCGTGTGGAGGAGCTCTTGGGGGCTGGGGAGCTGTGGATCGACCACAAGAAGGACATCTTTTTCCCCCGTTCGTCTGCTGCGACCTGCACAAACTGTCCACTTGAAGCCGATCAAAGGTAGGCAAAACCTAAACCAACCTTGCAAGGCTTATACCCCTGGAAATAGGGTCAAGTCTACGTCCTAACCCAAGTGCATTGCCTAAATTCCATGCAGTATACACGAAGTATTAGGTGTTTTCCTCCAAGTGGTCTGAACACGGGTTTTCTGGAAAAATGAGACTTCTTCAACCCAGAAGGTAGGCGTTCTTGGGCCAAACCTTAACATATCCTATACAAATGTGTAGAGCATCAATTTAACTTTCATTCCCACTGGTTTCATCGCATTCCAATGAGTAGATTTTGAGGTATAAGCGTTTTCCCCAAGTCGCGCACTGTTAGGGCTTTTTCTGTTCTTTATATGTTGCATGTGATTTGAGACCGAATTAGAGCAAACTCACAACATGAAAGTTTTTCTACTATTTGTCATCGTCATATATTGTGTTGAACGTTTTGTCTAAATGTCATTAGTTACAGAGTTATAGCGTGATGAGAGGGTCTCTGCATGACACTACGTTTTCGGGTTGCACTTGGTTTTACGTTTGTGTTGGACTTGATTAAAGCCTATTGAAACCATCATGGTTTTCTAATTCCGATTTACTGAAAGCACCCTTGCATGTCTAGGTTGGTTTAAGACTGGTTTCGTTATTTTTCATGCACTGTAGAATTTGTTCTTAATTTTATAACAACTCTGTATCAAAATAGGGAAAGTCTGGTCCGCAATCCAAAGCACTGTCATTTCTCTGGCAGACGCAGGCCAAGGACGTGAGAATGCGATGGCTTGATAGGCCGCGTTCTCAGGCAGATCGCGACAAGAATTCCGTCGTGATCTGATCGCGACCGGACCACCGTCGCGACCTGACCTCCGGGTCTGACAGCCATGTCGCCTTCTTCATAAGCACCAGTCGCGATTTGCCTGCCTGATCAGACAAGCCTGTCGCGATCCTTACAAGGCACTGTCGCGATCTGATCTGACCCCGTCGCAACCCTTACAAGGTCCATCACGACCTCAGGATTTTTCATGAAACCTCACTTATTTTCTAGCAAATCTAACCATTGTACCTGAGGTCTGTTTAAATATGATTTTTTAGCATGTAAATCACATGTCTTAGGTCTGATCATTGCATGATGGTTATTTAATGGCTTAAAAGTGGTTAACCCATTTAAAAGTTCTAATTACATCAAGGTTATTCTAATTGCTATTAAATGTTATGATCCATTCATGCAACTTGTGATTCAATCTTTCCATTATTCTACCATGTTATAAATGATATTATTATTCTTAAAATCTTGCAATCCCATGTGTAGTTAAATGCATTGTTCAATTCGTGCCATCATGTAAGTGTTTTTCGCAAGTTTAAAACCGATGGTTGTGGATTGAGATGCGTACATCACTACACACTTGCAGTGTTAGGCAGCCCTTTCTTGGGAATTTGAAAGCTCTCTACCGGTCATTCCGAATCGGTAGACTAGTGACCTTTTCTCCAAGGCCTCCGTAAATCTCCTCTGACCATGGATTCCCACATGGCCGACGAGTTGGTTGTACCATTGAAGTTCCCTGGAGATAGCGTGCACTTCTTTTCTTATCTTGTCTCGTGAGTGTGATTTACAATCTAGACTAAAGCCATTAATGTAAAGATTAAACTAAAGTATAAATCGTACTGTTATGCTGCCGAATTTATCTCTTGACCATTGTTATCACGAAATCATGTTCAATTACTTATACTTGTTCCCATCATCATCATGAACATGACGTTACACATGCTACATTTTGAAACTCTCACTAGCCATTATAATGACTGTGGGTATCTACATTTAAAATTTTACATGAGATGTTGACCGGGCACGGCGAGTGTCCAAGGGCTCCAGTCTAGTCCCAATGACAGAGAGTCATAAATATACTGTTAACCATGGGGTATATTGATTACTGGCGTTGCATCTGCACTGGGAGTCTTGCTTGCTTGTTGAATGATAGATACAATAACCATATACACGTGTCCTGGTGTACATTCTTGATGGATATTTTCTTGGTGTACATTAGTGTCTACGTGCCTGATTAGTGTTACATTATCGTTCTCGTACATTCTTGCTTGCTTGCTTGCGTGATATGGCCATCCTGCATTTAATGCAATTAGTGATATCTTGCGTTCTTGACATAAATTGAAATCTTGCGTGCTTGTACCAAGTGATCTATTGCTAGTTCTATCTTGTCATCTTGTTCACAATCTTGTTCTATCATAATCACTCTCTCTAGCTTGTTTCATGTATCATGTTTTAACGAGTTTCTTCGTACATGCATATCATGACAATCATCGTGCTTACCTAGTTCTAAATTGCTAATCACTTATATCATGCCCGCACATTGAGATATAAATCCTACTGGACTTGTTTGCTCATCCCCTACTTTTACCCATCTAGGTGACTATGAAGTTCAAGAGGAAGAGCAAGTCGAGGATGGGAATGTGTCTGAGTGAAGAGCGTTCCAACTATGAGTCTAGTTATAGTAATTTGCTTTGAGAGTTAGAACATGTAGTAGGAAGTGAGGAGTATTATGTACTTTTCCTTTTTATTGAGTCTAGTCATGTTATCCCATAGTCTAAGAGTTGTAATAGTTCCATTTTGAATACAATAAGTTGAGATTTGAATAAAAGATTAGTTGAGTTCAATATTTGGGCCCTATGATGATGTATGTTGTTATACATTTAGTGCGTGCTAGCTAGAGGCTTATTTGCCGACTGTTCACGTCTCGGGTTATTGTCTCGAATTATTTCTGAATTATTATTAATATATGTGCGTAATTCTCGGGACGTGACAGTTTAGTGGTATCAGAGACTAGGAAAACCAATAGGATATATGTCTCAGGAATAAGAGATACCTATGGAACCTAGGTCATAGAATTAAATATAGTACCTGGTGAGAATGGGTAGAGACTGGGAATATGTTAGAAAGAATTAAACACTCCTACCCATTGACTTTTATAATGTATCTAGAGACATTAATTGGTTTCCATCCTTTTCTCAGGAACCCTCATAACTCTTACACTCAACTGCAATGGCTCGCAACCAATGGCAAGCTATGCAAGAAACAGTAGCTAGATTGACTCAGGCCTTGCAAAATGTGGTTCAGGCTGGAAATCAGGCTGCTGCAGTTAGAAACGGAGCCGGTGATCTGCACCGCAATTTTAGGAGTATGAACCCTCCTCGTTTCTCTGGATCCCCTGATCCGGATGAAGCAGAGAACTGGCAGGAGGAGATAGAAAGGATCTTCCAAGTCATGCAATGCACTAATAGGGAAAAAGTGGTACTGGCCACTTTTCAATTCACTAAGGATGCCCGAGCATAGTGGAAGGCCACATCGGCCCACCTGCCTAATGTTGGCGAACTGGAGTGGGCCGGATTCCTGGAGATATTCCGGGGAAAGTATTTCTCTGAGAGAGTCAAGGAGAAGAAGGCAGCGGAGTTTGCCGCACTGAAGCAGAAAGGAATGTCTGTGGCTGAGTATGAGGCTCAGTTCACGCGTCTTGCTGTGTATGCCCCACACTTGGTGGGAACTGGAAGACTTAAGGCAAATCGGTTCATGGATGGGCTCAGGCCCATGTTCATTGAAAGGCTCGAACCACACAACATTCAAACTTACACTGAGATAGTCCAAAGAGCTCAGCTGGTAGAAGACACCATGGCCAAAGTAGAGGGCATGAGGGGCAACGACAACTCCAAGCCGGTCTTCGTCAAGAAGGGAGCACCTAATATTGCTCAAACTTTTCGTAACAACAATGTCAACAACAACAACAAGAGGCCGAATGTCGGAAGAGATGTTACTGGAGAAAAGAGAGTCAAAGTGGAAGGTAGGCAGTTGGTTGAAAACTGCAAATTCTGTGATAAACCAGGGCACCGAGATGAAGAATGCTGGAAGAAGCTCGGGGCATGCTTGAGATGTGGTGGTCGTGACCACCGTATTCCTGACTGTCCAATGATGAAGGACCAACCAGGCAAAGCCCCGAATGTACCACGACGTCAAGGATGCCTTAATGCTGTCCTAGAAGCTGACCTACCCGAGGAAGGGGGTATGGTGGAAGGTACCATTTTCATACACTCGCAACTTGCATTTGTGCTTATTGATACTGGAGCTGCATATTCATTTATTTCCACCACATTTGCTACAACTCTACCTGTCAAACCTGTACCCTTGAAATCCAAGATCACTATAGTCTCTCCACTAGGCTCAGAATCTGAACTCACTCACTACTTGCCGAAATGTGAAACTATAATGGAGGACACAATCTCCCTGCCGACCTTATCTGTTTAGACATGAAGGGTTATGATGCCATTTTGGGTGTCGATTGGCTAATTGAATATGATGCCGATGTAAACTGTCGCCATACGAGGGTCACTTTTAAAAGACCAAACCTTCCAACTCTATCACTACTTGGCATCCGTTATCACAAACACCCTATCTTGATATCCTCCCTAAAGGTCTCTAAGCTGATCAACCAGGGTTGTGATGCTTTCCTAGTTTCCGTCTTGGCAACTGAAAAGAAGAAACCAACCCTAGAAGGCATTCCAATAGCCAGGGACTATCCTGATGTATTCCAGAGGAATTGAAAGGTTGCGGAATTCCTTATATGGTAATCTAGAAGGGGGGGTTGAATAGATTACTGTCTATTAAAATTTAATACAACCCTTTTAATCACAACACAGACTTTCTGAGTATGCAATAGAATCAAAGTAAGACTTAGATGTGTGTTGGTGATGTGTAGATGAAAGAGTAATCTATTTACCGTGTGTAGAGACAACGTGCCTATCAACCATCTAACGTAGAAACGTTCAAACCACAAGACACGAAGATTTACGTGGTTCGGAGTACACAACTTGTGTATCCTACGTCCACGGTCCACACACACACGCAGAGCAAACTGCTTACGAGCTAGTTCGGTGACTACAACTCACACACGTGTTCTCTGATGTGCACCCACGATCAGAACAACACACACACGTGAATCAAGCACAAGGGCTGCTTGAGACACACCCACACACACACATATGATAGAAGAAAGAAAGTAGAAGAGTTCTGAGTGGAAGGGATCCTGATTGAGAACTCTTCTGGGGAACGTCTGGATGGAGTTCAAACTTCGTCTTGATGGCTTTAGATCGATGGAGAAGCTTGAATCCACGACGTATGTCTTCAGTACTGCTGGATCAATGGATCTTTCTATCTCTGAGCAGCAGGTTGAAGCAGAGCAGCAACAATACCTCTTAGTCTTGGACTTGCTTTAGGGTTTTGGTGGTGGCTGCTTTTGTTCGAGATTCTCACGTCTGTCGACAGGCCTTGATCATCTGTTGACAGATAGCAACCGTTTTGCAAAAACACAGAAGTCTGGGATTTCGGTTGGCAGTTTCTGAGTGCATCTGTCGACAGTCGACTGGGCATCTGTCGACAGATGGCTCTTTCCTGAACTTGGTGTTTTCTATCTGTTCACATCTGTCGACAGGCACCTTGGAGTCTGTCGACAGGTGACAGATTTCAGTGCTTTTGTGATCTGTTTCTCTTGTTTTGTGATAGCTTGCTATATGCATTCATACCTACATGATCAAACATGTATAGTGAGATATTATGAATACATGAAAGACCAAATATTGCATCAAGTTATTTGTCATGTATCAAACCTCAATTAAGAATGTTCATCATCAAAAACATGTTATTATAAACATTAGAATGAAAACCCAACATTCTCTCCCTTTTTGATGATGACAAAAATATTCAATTAGTGCACAATTGAGGTTCTCCCCCTTTTGACAACATCGAAAAGTACGCACAACAGTCACACATGTAGACAACAGAGAACTGTGAATTCATTAATATGATATGAAGCATACACAAGACAAGGAGTGATGATTGAAGAGACATGAAAGGGAAGGAAATTACATGATCATCGAATAAAAGCAAATGACACAAGACAAGACAAGACTCAGACGGAAATAAGATAACAGGACTTGACCCACTCCTAGACACATAAACTAACTAAGCAGCATCATCGGCATGCGGTGCAGGAGCCCGACGGTTGTCATGAAGCTCAGTACATATGTTATCCAGGCGAGTGTCAAGTGCTGCAATGCTCGTATCCATCGTGTCCATACGTGCATTGAGCGTGTTGAATCCAGTTGTCAGCTGAAGCTGGAGCTGAGCAATCAGATCACAGAGCGAGGGCTCAGCAGCAGCATCACTAGCAACATCTCCCGGCACATCAAGAGGTGCAGACTGGGAGTCTTCATCAGCATCGTCTTCATCACCAGGAGCTTCATCTTCTTCATTGTCTTCATCCATGGCAGCAGCTGGTGCATTACCCTTTAGTTCCCTGGTGACCACTCCATCAACCATCTTATACCCCATGCGATGTGCAGTAGTGAGATCGAAGCTATTGCGGGAATTAAGCGAGACACACTCACTGTCTGGAATAGGGATGCCAATGAACTGCATGAGAGAAGTGAGTGGGCAAGCAAATGGCATGGATCTTCTGGGATTATAGTAGCATTGCCTGATGAGGCCAAGCATCAAGGCAGGTAAGTTTATGGGTTCACAGTTTAGGAAAAAGGTGAACAGTGATTTGTGAACATCAGTGACTAGTTCACGACTGTCGTGCTTAGGTGCAATGAGGGTGGTGAAAATATGATGGATCATGCGGTTCAGAGGAGGGAATGAATTGGCATTGAGTTTAGCAATCTTCTTTGTGCCATCATAGGGTTGGAGGGTGATGAGAGGATAGTAGATAGAAGCATCTGGGTGATGTGCTAGAATTTCAGCCCCAGTGTTAGGAATTTGAAGGGCAGTGCTAAACAGATTGACGGTGAGTTTGAAGGTAGTGCCCTTTACAGAGGTGTAGAAGTCCCCCTTGTCGGAGAGGCTGAGATTGTTGAAAAACTCAGTAACGGCAGTGGGGAGAGTAGGCCGTATGAGCATATAGAAGAACCGTCCAGCCTGGATGTCGAACAAGGGTTGGAGATTCGGGAAGAGGTCGGCCAGAGAAGGGAAATCCACATACCGAGGTGGGACGAACGTTGTGAAAGTGCCCTTCACCCTTGTGAGTTTCAGACGGGGTGGGATGACGAGCTCGGGGAGACGATCATCCCGATGCTTCGTCCGGCGCTCATCAGAGCCCGAGAGTCTTCACCAGCGTGAGAGGAGGCGGGACGATGACGAGACATCATCTTCTTAGCCTGGAAGCCATGAGGACGACAGGAGCAAGGTGTATGAAGGGGATGATGGATGGAGATAGTAGAACAGGAGAGAAAGAGCAAGAGAGGAAGGGGGTAGGGTTTCTCGTCCAGAGAAGGGAGGGAGGTTGGTTGGGGAGGAAAGGAGGGTGATTTGGTGGTGGAGGAGGAGAAAGAACCGGGGTTGCCTTTTGAAGAGATTGGAAGAAAGTTTAAAAGGCAAGGGTCCCACCAAATCAGCCCCAAACGGCGTGCCCGTTGGACTTCCCAAATTCGGGCTGGCGCCGGCTGTCGACAGACGCCCTGGGGGCTGTCGACAGGCGCCTTCAGAAAATGTGCCAGACTGTTGTTTGTTTGGATTTTGAAGAGGAACTTCTGAGCAGTGTATACACGATGTATATATAAGGTGTAAAATAGGTGAACACACATTGGAACCTATCATATGCACGGATATGAAAGCCATCCCATTGACCTAAATGGTTTAAACATAATACTCAAGGAGTTTCAAGTTAGAGCATTAAGAGAACATCTTACGGACATTGAGAAAAGACACCATTACCCTTGTTTGATTAAGAACATTGTAGAACAACACTGTCCCTAGTTTATGATGATCAAATGATGATTGAAATGAACGTCTAAATTTCTTGATAACCATAAACACCAATGACCCTGTGATTTGAGACACAGTGGAGGCTTCACTCTATTTCAGTTTTTCTTTGTTTGCAATGAATGAATGCAATGGGAGAAGGGGTAATTAAGAGAACTTCACACTTTTTGACGTGAGGATAGACATGACAAGTGTCCGTACCCCCAGTTACTCAGTGGAAGTGTCCATCATACCGTTGTATAGAGATGATGAGATAGCTTTTTGACGCGAGGGCAGACATTTGTGATGCCCATCTCCCCGGTTACTCAGCAATACACATCATTGCTCTACCTTTATCCAATTGTAGATTGACTTTTGTCTAATTTTTGTTGTTTTCAGAATAGGTAGCTTTTCTCCATTTTAGATTAAAATTCCAGATCAAAGAATGTATATGATTAGCAGTCAATATTAGACATAAAGTTCAATGACCATAAGACTTTTCAGTTACTTGAGAATAGTGTTTGCTACAAGGAAATTATTCAAGAGAGTTAGGTGTTTATCCTCGAAGATAGTTCAATGTTTTCAGAATGATATAACCTAGACTCATTCATGAGTAGTATGTCAAAATCATGGTGGTTTAGGGAATAACATTAATATCATGTGAATATGATGGAGTCAAACATGCATAATCACCCAATAGACACCTTAGTTGAAAGACATGAACCTGCTCAAGAAGTGTGTGAAAATAAGCATGAATTTCCTTGATTGAGGGTGTCTGTCGACAGCTAGAAAAAGCCTGTCGACAGCTACACACAGACAGAGTGTTGCACGGTCAGGGATGTCAGAAACTGTGGTGGTCTGTCGACAGATGAAATTTCGTCTGTCGACAGATGCACACAGACAGAAGATTGGCCAGTCGGGGATAACAGAACCTGTGCATACTGTCGACAGATGGATTTCGTCTGTCGACAGATGCACACAGAGTGCAGAATCTGTGTTCTGTGGGGCCTGAGCTGTCGACAGAGTGAATGAGGACTGTCGACAGATGCCTGTGCAAAGCCATTTAAGGTTAGAATGAAGAATGAAATGACCATTGCATGTGAGGAAATTGAAGGTACACAAAGGATGAGTGATTTCCTTCACGATGACAACCATCTAACCTGAACTAGCTCCCCCATAGTGTGTGCTCATGTGTACACAAACAGTTAGAAAATCAAGACACACTTGCACAACTGGACCAATCAAATAAACACACCAGAGTATGTAGGAAGACAGACCATGAAGATATTCAATCTTTCAAAAAGAATAGAGAATGGGAAAAATGTAAAGAAACTAATTCCTTATAGAAAGTACATGACCCTTTCATGCAACATAACTATGGATACGTGGGGGAGAATCTTTTCTCACGCATAATGAAAGTTTCCAAACAAGCATGACTTGTTCTTCCACAAATCACCATTTGATATACCTCATAGTTGGGCACACAAGGGACATATGCTTAGTATATGGATGAGTTTCATTGCAGTTTGCACAAGCCCAATTCTCTTCTCAGTGTGGTGAATCTATCTTCAGCTAGAGGTTTGGTAAAGATGTCAGCCAATTGTTTTTCAGTGGGTATGAAGCTAATCTCTAAGGTTTTGTTGGCTACCTCATCTCTCAAGAAATGATGACGAATTTCTATGTGTTTTGTCCTAGAGTGTTGAATGGGATTCTTTGATAGATTGATTGCACTAGTGTTGTCACATAGGATAGGTGTGCATCCAATGTCGATGTTATAGTCACACAATTGACTTTTTATCCACAACACTTGTGCCGCACAACTCCCTGCAGCAACATATTCTGCCTCTGCAGTGGAGAGTGCAACCGAGTGTTGCTTCTTGGATGCCCGTAACCATGCAACCACCAAGAATTTGGCAATAGCCACTAGTGCTTTTCCTGTCAATTTTACATCCAGCATAGTCAGCATCAGAATATGAAATCAAGTCAAAGCTACTACCTGCTGGATACCAAAGACCCATGTCATACGTACCTGAGAGATATCTGAATATTCTCTTAACTGCAATTAAATGGCTTTCCTTTGGACTAGATTGGTATCTAGCACAAAGGCAAACACTGATTGAATGTCCGGTCTACTTGCAGTAAGATAGAGGAGTGAGCCAATCATACCTCGGAATTGTTTGGCATCTACCGTTTACCTTTCTCATCATTTTCCAGTTTTATACTTGTGCTCATGGGTGTTGAGGCAGGCTTAGTTTGTTCAAACTGAAACCTTTTCAGTAGCTCTTGACATATTTTTCTTGTTTATGAAGAAGCCATCCTCCAATTGCTTAACCTGCAACCAAGAAAGAATTGAAGCTCCCCCATTAGACTCATCTCAAATTCACTGTGCATATGTTTGGAAAATTCCTCACACAGTGAAGGGTTAGTAGAGCCAAATATAATGTCGTCCACATAACTTGAACAACAATGATATGAGTGCGAACTTTCTTCGTGAAGAGAGTTTGGTCGACCTTACTTCTTGAGTAGTTTTTGCTTACCAGAAACGTGCTTAGTCTGTCGTACCAAGCTCGGGGTGCCTTTTTCAAACCATAAAGAGCTTTGTGCAATTTAAAGACATGGTTAGGTTTATTATGATCCTCAAAGCCAGGTGGTTGAGAGACATAGACTTCCTCTTTGATGTAGCCATTCAAGAAGGACAGTTTTAACATCCATTTGAAACAACTTGAACTTGTTTGAGCATGCATATGCTAGCAATATTCTAACTGCTTCTAGCCTAGCTACAGGTGCAAAGGATTCTTCAAAGTCCACACCAAATTCCTGATTATATCCCTTTGCAACCAGTCTAGCCTTATTTCTCACCACTTTACCCTCTTCATTTAGTTTGTTTCTAAAGACCCATCTTGTTCCTATGACAGACATTTCAGGGGTTTAGGAACTAAACTCAGACGTTATTTCTCTGAAATTGCCCAAGCTCCTCATGCATAGCATCAATCCATGAATTTTCTTTTAAGGCTTCTTCAACATTTTTTGGTTCCACTTGAGAGACAAAAGCTAAATGGTCCTGTTCAACTATTTGATTAACCTGAGATCTAGTTTGAACCGAATCATTTATATCTCCTATCACATTCTCAAGGGGATGATCTTTAGAGTACCTCACATTAGTGACTGTTGAAGCCCGGGTGGATCTTGCATTTGAGGAGGTTGTTCTGGAGGAGGAAGTGCTTGAGGAGATTCAATA
>JACBKR010002556.1:0-34282 GCA_014218235.1 Colocasia esculenta | reverse complement strand
GTCAAGTTTGGAAAAAGGGGCAAACCATGAGTAGGGGACCACCCACTCTCACCTAAGAGACAAAGTCACCATAAACAGGGGCAATCAGCAAATACAAAAAGGCAAAATGATAAATCAAGCCTAAAAGTGGCAAAGAAAATCCAAGAAGGTCAAAAAAGGGTAGCAAAAAGTACGTACCCAGGAAAAGGCTGACCAAATCAAGGAGGTAGCAAATAGTACGTACCTCCACCCAAGAAATGAAATGAAATGAAAAATACCCCTAAAAATAATTGTTGACCAAGTCTGTTAGTGTGAAATATTGGTTTGAAAACAAAAAGTTGTTTGAACCAAATCCTCACATGACCTTCTATTTATTTCTTCCAATTTCTCCCTCTAGGGGCAACTTGACCTTATAAGACCCTCCATAGTGGAAAATATCAAGAAGGACCTTATACCTCGACCTGTGATGAATATGTGTTTTAGAGTCCAAAAAATCAAAAAAAAATGAAAAATGAAAAAAGACAAAAAGATAGAAAGAGTCTCAGATGTATATAGTTTTAGCATGTACATACCTTTCCTCTTATATAAAAAAAATTAAAAAAAAGTCAGGAAAATTCAAAATCTAAAAAAAATAGTAGTATCATGTATATATACTAACGTTTTCCTTATTTTCTTACTCAAAAAAAAAAAGTATGTACATATTTCCATTCATTATTTTATTTGTGTTCTTATCTTTAATTAGAAACTAGCACCTTGACCAGATCTTAAGAACGGTATAACTTTTAGGCAAGGGGCTAAAGACAGATCTACACTAACTTTTTTTCCTTTAAGTGTTGTGGATGCTGGAATCAAAGCACAAAGGCACACCATTCAAGCACAACAAGTACAAAATCCATAAAAGTCCACTATAAAGGATAAAGTTTTGTACATATCATGACAGAGGCATATCCCTGGTGGTACAACTCACTCCTCTCTCCTCTCTCCCTCACTAGGCTCTGCCTACGTGAGCTGCTCACCTCCTCCTCCTCTCTCCCCTGACGCCGGTCTGGAAGTGGAGGTCTCATCGCCGCCGACGCCTCGGGTCGTAGCCCTCCTCGCACCACTGACGGGTCCCCTAGGGACAGAATGTCATCAAGTGATGCGAAGGCCGACCCCGTCCTCCCCTGCGCCTCCTGCTGGGCCTTCCGCTGCTGCTCCTGGCGCTTCTTCAGCACCCGGTCCTTCAAAATCTCATAGCTCATGGCAATCTCTACCCGAGCCCTCTCTGCATCTCTCTCTCGCTCCCTCGCCTCCTTCTCCTGCTCCCTCGCCTCAAGTAGGCGACCATCCACCCTCGACAACACCAGCCGTAGACTCTCCATCTACACCTGGAGCGGAGCCACTCCTCCCTGTCGCTGCGCATAAATGAGCAAACATGTCAGGTCAAACAAATCATGTGCAGAAAAGATAGTAATTCAGTATCTTACCTCTACCTCTAGCTCCAGAGTCCTCACCTTAAGCTCCTAGACCCTCCCCTGCGCCCAGTCCAGGGCCTCCTCAACCGGACCGCCAGGTCCCCTCTAGCTGGTTGTGCAGACGAGCTCGTACCCACATCTCTGCTCGCCTGCACCCTCGCTAGCTCTCCCTTCTACATTCACCATACCTTGGTCAGAAATCAAATCAAATAATTTCAAATTTCAAATCATTGGTGAGATGTGGCTTACCAGCGTCCGTATCTCCGTGAGGAGCCTCTCTAGCTCCACGGCCTGCTCCGCCAACCTCCCCTCAAGCAGTCGCGCCGACTAGGACTCTGGCATCTATCATTCACACTTCAAGGTTAGAATTTAATCATTTAAATGACAAAGGCTTAGAGTCTGCAATTCACTCACCGCTCGCCGGTCAAGCCGGAGTCACCTGACGTAACGCGTCCTGTAGCTCTCCAAGTATGCGGAGCTGTCCTGGAGGTCCATCTGTCGGAGCACCTCTCTCCTCCCTCTCGCCAATAGGCGACCGTGCTCCCGTGCTCCTCGCCCCAATCCTTGTCCTCAGCAAAGAAGCATCGGCGGGAGTGCCCCTTGAAGGATCGAAAAAGGAATGGACAAGATCTAGAAGGGGGGGGGTGGGGGGGCTTGAATAGATCTATGCCAACTATTGCAGAAGCTTAGCCAATTAAAAAATAATGCATAGAATCAGAGGCAATTTGAAAGAGCAATTTAGATCTGATGAGTGATTGTGGAATTAGATGATTGAAGTGTGGAATCAAGTTGATTAAAGGTGAATTAAAAAAACCTATGCATACATCCAGCGCAATGTGAATTTAAGTCACACACAAACCACTGCACAGAGATTTTTTAGGTGGTTTAGAAATCACACCATGTGATTCCTACATCCACCCCTCACACTGTGAGGATCCACGAAACAACCTGGGTACACCACACACTGGAGCCTGACAACTCCAAACACTGAGTTCTACAACTCACACAACCTCTAGAGCAAGACTACTCTAGAACCTGAGCAAGACTGCTCAACCAACAACTGAGTGCAACGACTCAAACACTGAGCACACAGGCTCACAAACAACTTGCTAGAACAAAAACACAAGATCCAGATCCTCTAGCAATGATCTGGTCTATCAAGAGTTCATTCAAGAGACTGGTGCAACAACTTATGCACAATCTCAGAATGACTCAAGAGACACAAGGGAATTGAGGAATATTCTGAATGATCCTTGTTCTTCAAGTATACTCCCTTGTAGATGTCGAATTGTGAACAGCCTTGATTCCCTGAAGTCCCTGGCCGATGTTGTGCACTTTATGCTTTGGGATCTTCCTCGAAATGTTCACAATTGTCTGCTTCTACTTGATCTGTACCCTTGGAAGTTGATCATACTGCTTCATCTTGGATCAATCTTCACTTCTTGTGCTTGGAGATGTGGGAATCAGGTTGATGAAGCACAAGGGGAGCAAGAACTGGGAGGAGAGCTCTCTCTGCCTCCAAAAGGATTTCTGAAAGACTCTTGGAGGCTCTCTTATAGTTGGATGGCCAATTAGGAGAGTATTTATACCTAAAATGTCCAAAAGTACCCTTGGGGGCGTGGGCACATGATCCAAGGCCGATCCACCAAACCCTAGAGTGCCACATGTCCAGGAGAGACTTTAAGTGACAGAGTTTCCGGAGTGTGTCGACCTGCCCATGGGGTGTGTCGACACACTGTCCCAGATTGGCAAAACAGCTTCTCTGGGAAGGGTCTCTAGTGTCGACACCGCTTCATCTCGTGTCGACACACTGTAGAAAACTGCAAAACAGGCATTCTGGGAGAGGCATCTAGTGTCGACACTACTGCATCTGGTGTCGACCTGCAGTATAGGTCTGTAGACGGGGTTTTCTGGGAACTGCCTCTAGTGTCGACCAGTAGGAGAAACATTCTGCCTTTGCTTTGAAGCATTGTGTCGACACCAGTAGGTGTGTCGACACTACCTTTGCAAGAAATGTTTGTCCCTGAGAAATAAACACATAAATCATTAGTCCAATCTATTATCATGAATATAAGTGATAAATGTGTTTGGAAACATGTTTTTGAAAATTGTATTTCATGTGTGATGTATTTCACATGTTCCAATTATTGTGCATAAAATCACAACTTGTCATCATCAAAATATGAGGAGAAATGAATTATATTCACACTTAACCCAACAATCTCCCCCTTTTGATGAATGCAATATTGAGTCAACATGAAAGTTTGAATTTTAGAAGGATTGTGATTTTCAAGTATCCATTCACACAACATCCATTCACATACACACTGAATAATAATGAACACATTCTCATTCGTTCACATTCATCAAAAGCCATTTAGCATAATTAGTAACAATTGACATTTTTCATAATCAAAATGCACAATGTTACTAATAACCATAGCTTTTCGTTAATGGCCAAAAACCAACACAGTTTGATATCTACAGACATTTGTTCATTCACATTCATTACAAAAAGTTCTCATTCAAAATAGATGAACATAGATGTCCTTCCATAGATGTCCTTCTCTCCCTTTGACATCATCAAAATATGAAGTCCATTAGGAGGAAGGAGGAGGAGGAGGAGAATGGGCAGCAAGATAGTCTCAATATCCGTCAATCTTTTCTCCATAGAAGTCAAGCTGAACTTCAACTGAGCTTGAATTGTTGAGAGTCTTGTATGCAGGAGATGTTCCATTCTTTCAGAATTCTCAGACATGGTTGCTTGAAGCACACTGAAATCAGCTAAAATAGGTTGTGATGATGAAGAGGAACCAGTTGTGCCACCATGTCTGTGCAAAGTTTTGAATTCCTTCTTAGAGTAGACATTTCTTCATCAATGTGAGCAGATAAATTCTTCATGCCTTCCAAATCATCTACCATGTGTGCAAAAGATAGTCTTGTCTTGGATATCTGATTGACTGCTTCCTGGCTGTTGAATAGATTCTGTTGGGAATTTGCCAAAATACCTTCAAGAACCTTTTCTAACTTGTCTTGATGCTCCTTTAGTTCAAGGGAGGCATCAACCAATGTTCGAATAAGCCTATTGAATCTTTGGGCTGCATATTCTGATGCTTCCTTTTGTTTGATGAACTGAGCAGACACTGATTTTCCAACCTTGTACCCTGTGCTCAAAAACCTCTGACATCTGTTGGATTGAAGAAGTAATGGTATCAAACTTGTCATTGAGAAATGAGTACAACTCTGGTGGAACAGAAGGTCCACCAAAGGAAGTTGAGGCTTGGGCTTGGGGAGTTAATGAAGGTATTTCCACTTCAGGAAGATGTGGTGAAGAGGTTTGAAATGGAGGTGTATGAGGTACATTGGGGCATTGGTGCGTCATCCTCAACCGGAGGCTGGTCCTCATGTGCAGGAGATTGAGGTATCTCAGGAGGTGGTACAACCTAGGAACCACTCGAACCTCTGCAATAGTTGGTCCTCTTCTAACCTGATCTCCCTCAAGTCTGAATACCATGAATTTTTGCAGATGTTTGAACCGATAGATGTTTGACTTGGGGATTGTTTGAGACTTCTCATTCTCAAGAGAGACTCCAAAGTGTTCAAAGACTGGTGTAAGATGAGCTGCATAAGAAAGAGACCTATGGAGATCTTCCTCGTAGTCTCAGACATAATTTGATACATAATCACATGGAGGTTGACCTTTAATTCCTTCTTCATGCAATAATTATGAATCTCTGTATATCGGTGAGACTGTCCTTCCACCACCTTGAGGTGTGATAATTGTGGTGAGGATGTGGTGGAGAAGTCTCAACATAGGATGAAATGTGTTGTGTTGAATTTTGTGACATGAGTTTGTCGGGGATCATTGACATCAGATGGAAGTCCAGTCAACAAGGAGTAAGCTTCATGAAGATTAAACTCAAAATTATGATAATCAGTCCCTTCATCAGGAATTCGAAACAAGGTGGCAGCTAGCTCTATTGGCAAATCTATCAACACACCCTTGACCTCAAACTTGTACCCGTCATCAGTACATTCCAAATTCAAATAGAATTCTTGTACAAGTCTGGGGTAAATAGTTCTAAAGTCAGAAATGAATGGCAGCCATGACTGAAAGTTGAAGAATTGGAGAATTTCTGGAAATGCAGCAGCAAGCTCATTGTCTTGCAAATCTACAGCCCTAGGCTTTAGAATGAACTTTCCTTCACTGGCCAACTTTGAAGGGGTTTCCTCTAAGGGTGAGAAGATCCTGATGAAGGAGAAGATGAGTCTTCAGAAATTTCAGGGGAAGATGCCAAAATCTTCCTCCTAGGGTGTCTAGGACCCCTTTGGGAAGGACCACTACTTGAAGAGGATGCCTTACCTCTCTTGGAAAGAGTGGGAGAAGCAGATGAAGACCTTGGCTGCGGAATGGGGTCATGGCAACGTTTGCTGCGCTTCTCAACAGGAGGAGGGTCTTCCACGGCAACCAACTTGCATTGGCCCGTGAGCTAGCACCATGACGAGGCGCCGGCTGGGGGCCATGGTTGCAGGAGGGAGTGGAAGAGCAGAGGACGGACAGAAGGAATGAAGGGAAGAAGGACAAAGATGGGTTGTAGGAGGAAGAAGGTGGAGTGGCTGCCATTTTCACAGGTGGAAGATGGCCATGGGGTCGACCTTGCATATTAAAGGGGTTTTGGAGGTGCAATGCCCCGCAGGAACAAGAAGACCCTAACCGGCGCCCAAGACCTAAATCACCCTGGCAGGGGTATGTGTCGACACTAGAAGAGGTTAGTGTTGATCTGGGCTGGACTGTGTCGACACTAGATGGAGGTAGTGTCGACCTGGCCTGAAGAGACTTGAGTATTTGAGCATGGAAAAAATTTGTGAGTTTTGGATATCTTTAATATGATTCAAGATGGATGGAATTAGCATTTCAAGGATTTTTAAGAGGTCAAAGAATTTAGTTGTCATAATTCTTGCAAAAATGCAACAAACTTCAAGATTTACTCAACAACAAGTAGGATATATTCATAAAATGACTTGAACCAGTAAAATGATAGTTTGAGGGATATAGGACATCCAACAATCAATACAAACTACCATAATCTCCAAATCCAAAGAAATGAAAATATCTTTTTAGATTGAAATTAAGTGTGATGAAGATAAACACCTTTAAAACAAACTGATGATAGACAAAGACAGTTATTTTAAGCAATTCTCCTTGGACATTTTTTTTAATCAAACTATCAAATGTAGTAAATCTTGTTCACTCAAGAACTAATGTTTTTCACACACCATAGTTTCTGGATACTAGAGATTTACTCATTATCTAGTTTCAAGAGGCAAATGACAACCTTTTACATGGAAATATACGTTTGTTAGATGCCAATATTTCCAGTTACTCAGTCACCATAAAAAAATATAAGCATTTTTTTTAATTTTGGACCCCTTTGAACAGAGATAGCAATAAATCTCATGACATACATGGCACTTCATTCATTGTGAAGGTTTGTAGTTTGAGTATTTATGCCATTGCTCTGTTGAATATTAAGTTTATGGAGATTTTTATAAACTTGAAACCGTTTATCTCACATCAGTTGCAAAAAAAATGTTTAAATTCAATGCACAATATCCTTCAGTCTGTTAAAGAGATTTGAATTTCTGTAGTCTTGATGAGTATAATTGAGAGTTGATTGTGAAAAAATATAGTAGATCACTCAAATGATCATTTTGAGGTTCTAGACAACTCAATGAGGACATCATGCAAGGAAGTTGATGTAATTCAAGAAGAGTTTTGATTTTACAAAAGAAATGAGTTGTGAATTCCTAGCTCCCCCTGAGATAATGATTCCAACCACTTTTCATCAACATAAAGATATGCAAGTATTTTGAAACCAGAAAGGATTCTCTTTGAACAGCAAAAGCTCCCCCTCAACGATTGCATATTCATTTCTTGGTACTTGGCAGAGACATATACTCTCGCATAGTGAAAGTGTCCAGACAAGCAGAACTTGTCCTTCTTCAAATCACCATTTGATATACCAAGAAGTTCAACACAATATGAGTTGAAGAATTCATTGTAAAAAAGAAATAGAATTTGAATAGTGAGAGATGTGAACAATATGAATCAAGGAAGCAAAGAAGAATGATGAAACAATGACTCCCCTCAAAATATGCCTAAACACTCAACCCAATCGAGAGAGATCAAGAAGATGGACATTTGCAAAGACCAAGCTCTCTCCTCAAAGATGAAAATCTATTGTCAGGAAGAGGTTTGGAAAGATGTCGGCAATTTTTTTTTCAATTTCAATGAAGTGGAGTTCAAAGGATTTCTTTGCTACCTCATCCTCAAGAAATGATGCCTAATTTCAATATGTTTTGTTCTGGAATGCTGAATTGGGTTTTTAGACAGATTTATGGCACTTGTGTTGTCACAAAGAATTGAAACACAACCTAACTCTTTGTTGTAATCGAGAAGTTGATGTTTCACCCAAAGAATTTGAGTGCCACATCTACCAGCTGCAACATACTCAGCCTCTGCAGTTGACAGAGCAACTGAATGTTGCTTTTTAGAAGCCCAAGAGATTAGGCACCCACCTAAGTACAAACACAAGCCACTTGTGCTTTTTCTATCTAATTTACACCCAGCATAATCAGCAACACAATAGGCAATCAAGTCTAACTTGCAACCAGCAGGATACAAATTCCAAGATCACATGTTCCAACAAGATACTTGAAAATTCTTTTAACAACTAACATGTGACTTTCTTTAGGATTAGATTAAAATCTATCACATAAACACACACTGAACTGAATATCAGGTCTAGAAGTGGTTAGGTAGAGTAGAGAACACAATCATACCTCTGTATGTCTTTGGTCTACTGACTTACCAAGTGAGTCTTCTTCTAGTTTAGCATTAATTGTAATGGGTTTGCTTGAATGCTTGAGGGTCTGGAAGTCAAACCTTTTCAGAAGTTCCTTGACATATTTTGTTTGACTTATGAAGATCCCCTCACTGGTTTGGTTTACCTGCAATCCCAAGAAAAATTGTAAATCTCTCATCAAGCTCATTTCAAATTCATTTTTCATTTGATTTGCAAATTCATTGCACAGGCTCTATTGGTTGATCCAAATATTATGTCCAACATAAATTTGGACTGCAATTATTTGATTTTTGATAGTTTTTGTGAACATGGTTTGATCAACATTACCTCTGGAGTATCCTTTCTCAAGCAAAAAAGAACTCAAACGTTCATACCAAGCTCTTGGAGCTTGTTTGAGACCATAGAGAGTCTTATGAAGCTTAAAGACATAATTAGGATGTTTGTCATTTTCAAAGCCCAGAAGTTGTTTAACAAAAACATTTTCTTTTATATAACCATTCAAAAAGCAGTTTTACATCCATTTGATAAACTTTAATTTCATGGAAGATGCAAAAGCAAGGAAAATTCTTATAGCTTCTAGTCTAGCTACAGGGACATATGACTCTTCAAAATCAATTCCAAATTCTTGGTTGTACGCTTTTGCAACTAGCTAGCTTTATTCCAATGACTTGACCATTTTCATTTAATTTATTTCTGAATACCCATCTAGTGCCAATGATTGTTTGGTCACTAGGTCTAGGTACTAATTCACATACTTGATTTCTTTCAAATTGATGAAGTTCATCATGCATTGCATTGATCCAATCAGAACTCAATAAAGCTTCATCAATGACTTTGGTTCAACTTGGGAAATTAGAGCTAGTGGGTCTTCATCAATAACATTCAGGAATGATGATCTAGTCCTTACCCTATCATTTACATTGCCAACTACATTTTCCAATGGGTGATCTCTCAAAAATCTATGTTCAGAAGTTACCTGTTGAGGTGCACTTAAGTCTGGAACAACATTACCTGATCCGCTTGGAGTAGGTGAATGGATGTTCAAGTTCTCATCAATGTCTTCATGTTCTTCAACAGTTAGTGAAGAATCTACATTGAAATCATTCTCTTCATTGTCTTGACTGTCCGTACAAGATTTAGAACCATGAGTTGAAAATGAATTTTCATCAAAAATAACATGTGGAGACTCTTCAACATTTTATTCTTTAGAGAATAAACTCTAAAACCTCTTGACACTTCAGAATAGCCAAGAAAGATGGCTTACTGACTTTTAGCATCAAACATGTCAAGATTTTCTTTGTTATTGTTATGAACAAAGTATTTACACCCAAATATTTTGAAATAGGAGATTGTTGGCTTTTGTTTTTCAATAATTCATAAGAGGTTTTTCTATTTTTTGGTCTGATCAATGCTCTATTGAGAATGTGATTTGCTGTATTCACAGCTTCAGCCCAGTAGGATTTGGGCAAATTGCTTTCTAAGAGCATGGATCTAGCCATTTCCACAAGAGTTCTATTCTTTCTTTCCACAACTCCATTTTGTTCTGGTGTTCTTGGTGAAGAAAAACTGGGAAATATGTGAAGATCAGCCTATGATCAGTCAAAATGTTTTTGATTTTATATGAAAAACTTGTTAAGGTAGTGGTATAGAAATTCCTGAACTCAAGGCAAGCATCACTTTTGTGGGACAAAAAAATAACCCATGTAAATCTAGTAAAATCATCAATGATCACAAACCCATATCTTTTACCACTAGACTTAGAATTCTTGTTGGGCCAAAGAGGTCTATGTGAAGTAATTCTAGTGGCTTAGATGTGAGTACCTCATTGAAGGTTATAAAAGATTTTCTGGTTTGTTTTCCTTGGGCACAAATCCCACAACTTGATTTTCTACATTAGAAAAGGATTCAGGAAGACCTTTAACCAAATTCAGCCTTAACAGTTTATTTATTGTTCTAAAACTTGCATGGCCAAGTCTTTTGTGCCATGTCCATGCAATTTCATTTTTATTGGCAACAAAGCAAACGTTTTCAAAAAAGTTTTTATTGAGGTTGATCATGTAGACATTGTTTTCCTCTTTCCAAAGAATTTTACTTTATCAGTTGATGAGTCAATTATCTTGCAGAAATCAGATTCACACAACTTTGTGACCTTTGTCACATACTTGGCTAATACTCAGTAAATTGTAATCTAGACCATCAACTAACAAAGATTATCAACAGAGTTTGATGAAGATTGACAACCTTTCCAGATCCAATGATCTTTCCTTTATTTTTACCTCCAAAAGTGACAGAACCTCCCTCCTTCTCAATCAGGAATGAAAATTGGCTTTGTCTCCAGTCATGTGTCGTGAACACCCACTATCAAGGAACCACACATTGAGTTGGGTGCACGACCTTCCTGCAAAAACAATCAGTGGAGAGAAGATTTTGGTACCCAAACATTGTTGGGACCATCAGAATGTTTGAACAGTCATCAAATCTTTCTCACCCAAATCTGATTTGTTTTAATTTTGATTTGTTTCATTGGTATTTTTTGTCTTTCTCAATTGTTATTTCCCTTAGGAATAAAAACACAGTGTCTTGTTTTCAGTAGGAGGGGAGTTTTGCATTTGAACATGGTGAACATTTGTGGAGGTCCAAACCAAGGATTTTGATGGTACACTGAAAAATTTGGATGGAAGAATTGAGGATGGTACCAAAAAGGATTGAGATACCATTGGTTCCAAGAATTAGTCCAATCAACTTGATGTGCTATCTTGGAAGTCCAAGGTTTGTTATGAATGGCTTCCTTTGACTTTTCTTATTTTTCAGATTTTTACTTGAATTTTTATTGACTGGTTTTTATTTATTGAGGTTGAGCAGGTCGACCTGTCCTTGACTGGTGTCGACACATCAGTCATAGATTTCATCTTTTTGTGGACTTGTGTCGACCTGTTAGGTGATTGTGTCGACTGGTTGCTCTCTTTGTTCTGTGTTTTTGAAATTTCTACTGTGTTACTTGACACTTGCTTATTTTTGTGTTTTAAAGACTAGAACCTTTGACAAAATTGATGAAGGGTGGTTTTTCTCTTATTTCAGCAGATTTGTCTTTCTTGAGTTTTTGTTTGTTGAATCCTAGTCTATGTGAAATTGATTTCATTCATGCTCCCAGCAAGGCCTCCAAATTATCTTTACCTTTTGTGAAGGTTTCAATGACTTCATCCTTTTCTTTTAGCTGGTTTTCTAAGGTTTTGATTTTTTCAACCTTTTGTTGTTTATCTTTGTTTTCCATTTCCAGCTTTTTAGACAATTCTTTAAATTATGAGTGGTCTTTTGGGATGCATGCTTAAGCCATCAATTATGTTCAGGAGATTTTCCTTTTCTTCATTGAGTTCGGCTATTCATTTTCCAGTTCACAAGTTCTTTTATTGATGGATTGGTTATGCAAATGTTTTCAATTTTCTTTTTGGGATGCTTGTTTTATTTCCTTATTTCAGAGTAGTTTCAACAAGCTCAGCATAGGCATCTTGCCAATCATCAATTGAATAGTCTTCGAAAGAAGTACTTACCTTTCCATCTGAGCTATTTGTCATGAAGCAAATTTCCTCACTCAGAGCTTGAGGATTTTTCTTCTCCTTCTCACTTGAGTCTTAATCAGACCAGGTGGCTACCATGGCCTTTGGCTTCTTGAACTTGTGAATCTTCTTGTATTTCTCCTTTTTATTCAGAACATTCTCCTTCATATGTCCGGCTTGTTGCACCTGTAACAAATGACAGTTTCATCAGATTTTGATTCCTATTAGACTTGGCATTAGAAAAGGAAGTGTTTCTTTTTCCTAATGGAATTTCTTTTACCCAGAGAATTTTGTTTCCTGTATTTTAAGAATTTCTGAATTGCTTGGTCATGAGGGCAATCTCATCCTCATCGGACTCAGACTCATCAGAACTTGTTTTATCCTGATTCTTGTCTTTGTTACTTGAAGAGGCTTAGTGCTACTGGCTTGGTTTTAATATGTGTTCTTTATTTCTTCTTAGATTGATTTCATAAGTCATTAAGGATCCTATCAATTCATCCAAAGAGATTTTGGACAAATCTTTAGAATCTTCAATGACTATGGCCTTAGTATGCCAAATTTAAGAAGAGAAACAAAATTTTCCTTACCAAGTCAGCATCTGTATAATCCTTACCTAAGGCCTTCAGTCCATTCACAATGATCATAAACATGGCAAACATTTCAGAAATTGTCTCATCAGATTTCATCATAAACAATTCATACTCAGAGACAAGAATGTTAGCTTTGGTTTCTTTCACTTGAGATGTTCCCTCATAGAGTAGCTCAAGTTTGTCCCACATCTCCTTGGCAAATTTGCACATGGAGATTCTTGAGTACTCCTTAGGGTGGACTGCACACTGGATCATATTCATGGCACTATAATTCAAGGTAGCCCTCTAATATGTTCCCTTCCAGGTTTCTTCCTCTCCCTGGTTCTCATAGGGGCCTACCTCAACTACATTCCAGATTTCATAATTTTGGGCTCTAAGAAAAACTTGCATTCTATTCTTCCATAAGAATAGTCCGTCCATTAAAGAGGGTGGCCTATTTATGGAATGACCCTCAGCTATGAACCCTCTGGAATCCATTGAATTAAATAGATGGTGCAATGAAGAAAACACTCAGCAAGCAAGCAAGCAAAACACACAGAACAAATAGAAAGCACTCAGATCAGATCAGATATAAACCCGCTCTGATACTAATTGAAGGATCGAAAAGGAATGGACAGAGATCTAGAAGGGGGGGGGGGGTTGAATAGATCTATGCCAACTATTGCGGAAGCTTAGCCAATTTAAAAAATGCATAGAATCAGAGGCAATTTGAAAGAGCAATTTAAATCTGATGAGTGATTGTGTGAATTAGATGATTGAAGTGTGGAATCAAGTTGATTAAAGGTGAATTCGAAAAACCCTATGCATACATCTAGCGCAATGTGAATTTAAGTCACACATAAACCACTGCACAGAGATTTTTTAGGTGGTTCGGAAATCACACCATGTGATTCATACATCCACCCCTCACACTGTGAGGATCAACTAAACAACTTGGGTACACCACACACTAGCGCCTGACAACTCCAAACTTGAGTTCTACAACTCACACAACCTCTAGAGCAAGACTACCTTAGAACCTGAACAAGACTGCTCAACCAACAACTGAGTGCAACGACTCAAACACTGAGCACACAGGCTCACAAACAACTGCTAGAACAAAAACACAAGATCTAGATCCTCTAGGAATGATCTAGTCTATTAAGAGTTCATTCAAGAGACTAGTGCAACAACTTATGCACAATCATAATGACTCAGAAGACACAAGGGAATTGAGGAATATTCTGAAAGATCCTTGTTCTTAAGTATACTCCCTTATAGATGCCGAATTGTGAAGAGGCTTGATTCCCTGAAGTCCCTGGCCGATGCTCTGCACTTTGTGCTTTGGGGTTCCTCGAAATCTTCACAATGTCTACTTCTACTTGATTTGCACCCTTGGATGTTGATCATACTACTTCATCTTGGATCAATCTTCACTTCTTGTGCTTGGAGATGTTGGAATCGGGTTGAAGAAGCACAAGGGGAGCAAGAACAGGGATGAGAGCTCTCTCTACCGCCAAAAGGATTTCTGGAAGACTCTTGAGGCTCTCTTATAGTTGGATGGCCATTAGGAGAGTATTTATACATAAAATGTCCAAAAGTACCCTTGGGGGTCGTGGGCACATGATCCAAGGCCGATCCACCAAACCCCTAGAGTGCCACTTATCTAGGAGAGTCTTTAAGTCACAGAGTTTCCGGAGTGTGTCGACCTGCCAATGGGGTGTGTCGACACACTGTCCCAGACTGGCAAAACAGCTTCTCTGGGAAGGGTCTCTAGTGTCGACACACACTTCATCTCGTGTCGACACACTGTAGAAAACTGCAAAACAGGCCTTCTGGGAGAGGCATCTAGTGTGGACACTACTGCATCTGGTGTCGACCTGCAGTATAGGTCTGTAGACAGGGTTTTCTGGGAACTACCTCTAGTGTTGACCTGACTTGGTCTAGTGTCGACACTACTTCACATTTCTACAACATTCTACCTTTGCTTTGAAGCATTGTGTCGACACCAGTAGGAGGTGTGTCGACACTACCTTTGCAAGAAATGTTTGTCCCTGAGAAAAAAACACATAAATCATTAGTCCAATCTATTATCATGAATATAAGTGATAAATGTGTTTGGAAACATGCTTTTTTGAATATTGTTATTTCATGGTGATGTATTTCACATGTTCCAATTATTGTGCATTAAAATCACAACTTGTCATCATCAAAATATGAGGGGAAATGAATTATATTCACACTCAACCCAACACCCCTCTCTCCCTAGGGAGGGTACCTCTACGGCCGGCTGATGCTAACCCAGGGTCCGCACCACCAGCTCCAGATAGAGGTCCTCGCACGTCCCCAGCAGAGATGGAGCAGGTGGCAGTCAAAAAAGGGCGACCCCACCACCACCGGCGGGTGGGACGTGTCCATCTCACCCACATACGGGGTCCAAACCACCTGCAAAGAGAGAAGCTGGTTAGTCCACACCAAAGGAGCAAGCAAGAAAGAAGGAGTGCTAGCCGAGATTCATACCTGGTCGTGGGGGTAGTGGTCAAGTGCATCCCGCACATCCTCCGCACGCCGGTCCGTCACCCTCGATCTGGCGTCACCTCCCACCTCGCCATGAGGGGCACCATGGTCTGGCTCCCCTCTCTCAGCACCCCGCGTCCCATGGGGATGTGGGTATATCCCCATCTGCAAGAAAAACCAATGTCAGTCAGGCAGTTTATCAATTTATTCAATGATGAGCATGAAACAAAATTTGTGTACCTGTAGAAAGGGGGGAACCCCCAGGTGCTCTGAGAACGCCGTGAGCTACTGGGGAGAAGTGAAGATTGACCCAGCATCGTGGCGCCCCAAGCGTACCTACCCACCTGCTTGAGGTCCCGGAGTAGGAGCACAAACTTGCATTTCATCTGAGATGACTGCGTCGCGAAGTGAAGACGCCCGAACAGGTAGGCGACGAAGATCCGGACTGATCTCTCCTCGCTCCGGTCCCATAACCGGATCAACTGCCGTACTCCGGTATAGAACTCATCTAGTGTCTCTAGAGGTCCTCTCCTCCCTCCTCTGAGTCCAACCGCCTCTGACAACGATCCGATCCCGGCCACAAACTTTGCCCCAGCGACTCTACTATGTCATCGTAGTAGTTCCTCCTCTCCTGTCCTACACACCGGCTCTCCCTGAACTGGTAGTCCTCTTAGATACGCCACATCCTCCAATGTGGGTATCATGGAATGGGCGCACCGACAATAGGTGTCTAAACCCCATCCAGGCAATCCTGGTCTGCTGGGCCTCTGGTAGCGCCCAGTAACAGGCCCAACACAAGTCCCATGTCACCCTACTCCTCATTCTCCCTTTGCCTTATAAAAACACAGACAAAAAGTTAACGTCAGCATCGATTACCGTTGATGTGAAGTTGACGGCAGGGGTATGTCGTTTACATAGAGTTGGCGGCAAGGGGTTGGCCGTCGGGCTCCTACAGTTGACGTCCATACCTTGACGTCAAATTCCTCTTGGCGGCCAGAACCTAGACATCAAGAGGAACCCGACGTCCACCGGTGTGGACGTCAAATTCCTGTCAAAACCACCGGCGTCTCCTTTGTTTTCCCCCTCTTTTCCACCTTGTCCACATCCAACAATGTTTTTAGGGTTAGGAGGCCTACCTTGGGTCGTCGTTGGTGTCTCCCGACCGCTTCTGCCTCCATCTCCTCTCCCTCTTCATCGCCCGTCGTCTTTTCCCCCTCCGGCACGTCGCCGCCGGTCGCCACCACCATCTCAGCTACCTCCGCCGTGCCCTTCGCCGCCGAGCCCCCCATTTCTTCCTCCTCTACCGATTGGGGACTGGTCCAGAGGGTCATCTTCTTCCCTCTTGTCCTCATCTGAGTGGTCCAGAAGAACCAAAGAAATAAAATAGGGTGGGAGTGAGAGCAAAAAGAGGAGGAGCAAGAATGAGAGTGTGGAAGAAAGGGAAGAGCAAAGCTCCGGCTGTTTGAGAAGTGAAAAGGCGCCGGAGAAGAGTCGGTTTGAGAAAAGCTGATCTTTTGAAATTGGCGTCAAGGGGGTAGACGTCTACATTAATGTTGATGTCTATAGAGTGGTCGTTGATAACTATAGACGTCCACTCAGTGGACGTTGATCTCTCGCCCCGAGACAGCCCTGTCAGACCTCGAGATCTAGTCAACGTCTTGATGGTCGATGTCTATTTGAATTAGGCGGCACGGAATATGGACCTCTATCTTTTCTCTGGTCGTTAGCGGCCACCGTTTGGCCGCTTACTTGATGCAGACGTCCATCGATGTGGACGCCCATTGCTCCGTTCACAGCCTTCACAGAACTCTCAATTCAGCTTGTTTGGAGCCCATTTGCAACACAATGCAATGCCATTCATACATTCAATCAATCATCAACACAATTGAACACAAACCTACTCATTTTTTATTCATTCAACTTGTGTTACACTTATTTGGAGTTGAGAAAGTACATCATTTTGCTCTACCCATATAAAAATCACAAGAATAGGGCGAATAGTGTCAATGTACTCCTCATACTTCCATATATCCTCCCAGCTCTCCTGTAATGCCTGGCCCACCTTCTTACTCACTGTATACCTTCCCAAGTCTTCTTAGCCTTCTTCATAAGCTTCTCGTTCTTCCCCTCAATGATCATATCGGTACAGTGGGATGAAGCTGGAATTCCCCGTGGTATTCCGAGCGGACACTGGCACCGATGTGGTTGGTACACCACCATCTGATCTGCACCCACCAGCCACAAATCTCTGTCCTCCCTAGTTCGCACCCTAAACTCAATTCCTCATAAACAGTGGCCTGACAATGAAATCTTCCACTGGGAAGTACCCCAGGTAGTCTCGCCAGGCGTCTCTGCTCTTCAAGTGTGTGTGTCACACACTTGATCTCATCTCTGGCTCATACCATGCCCTGCTGCAATGCACTGAACTCCGAAGGAAGATTCTGGAGGGGGTAGGCTGCTTCTCAGCAAAATCAAATTTCAAATGAGCCTCCATCCATACCTAAAGCAGGAACTAGCTCCCGCATGTGCATCCGCCTAGGCTCATCGTGGTCAGGGAGCTGTAAAGGTGCGCCAACACTGCAGGGGCAAGTGACTGCCCGCGCCATAGCAGAGATAGGACTCCTACGTGCTCGTAGAGGAGGAAGTCGCCACTGGTGGGGAATAGGAAGACGCCAGCTAGGCAGAGTGTCAGTCCTCGAGTCGCCCTCTATCCACCAATCTCCCTCGTTTCTTGTATCAACCACCAGGCCAGTCGGTCCAGGAAGATCCCATGTTTCTCGTCATCGTCAGCACCTCCTCATTGTCCTGTACAATGTTCGCAAGGATCTCTTCCCATGGGAGAAGAGGATTCGTCATGTCGTACTCCAGGCAGCGCCTCCACCTCAGAAATAGTTCCACCTCTTCTAATAGGCACGCTCACTTCGAACCCTGGAACACAAATGTGTGTGTGTGTAGATGCCACCGCTCCACGAGTGCTCCCAGAGCATCGAAACCCCACCACATCTCCTCATATTCTTTGCCAGAACCACCATGAAATTGAAGTTCCACATTCCAATGAAACTCCTCATGTCCAGAGAAATGGCACTCATCAGATTCACTAGCCAGGAGAAGGTCCGCACTTGTCCTTGACTCTGGAAAGCAGGCACTTCCTGCATTAAGAAGTGCTGTCGGACAGAGTTTTGGGGCGTTTTTAGCCAAAGCAAGAGCAGAAACATACATACTTATCTCTCCATTGGCCAGTCTGGTGCTTAGATGCCCCGGAACCTCGCTTAGAATCCCCGGGCTCATGCTCATGGACTTTCTGGCCGATGAAGAGGCCATATTTTCTGCTTCAATCCATCCTTGGGTCCTCTGGTTCGTTGTTGGGAAAGGAGAGGACGGAGGAAGAAGATAGAAGAATCCTTGTAGACTCCCAATACCTATTTTTTCGGCCTGATCCGCTCGCATGTAAACGTCCTATCAGTGGTCGTTTACATCCCAGATTTTTTTAAAGTTTATATGGTCATTATATTCTTATTATGTGCTTCAAGTTGTCTTGCAGATATTTAAGCACAAACTGCACTTCAACTTCGGAACACTCATGTGACCGTGAGTGTTACACAGTATGTCTAACATAGGACCCCACCGGACGCGAATAACTTGGCGACCGTGAACCTCGAGTTCCCCTTTATCAAAAACAATGACGGGTTTGCAATCTCTCAGTTATTCGTATGGCCTTAGAATTTTCCTCTGGTTCTAACTTGCATTTTAGATAGAAAATCCACACCAGCATGCACTGCTAACTGCTTTCTTGCTAACTAAAAAAAATAAAAAATGGAGATGTTCCTCAATTACTCTGTGGCTCCTCAGTTCAGGTGGCCTACCAGGTCAGCACCTCTTTTATATTTGATCTGATTTCGGGCCTTTGTTGTCCACCTTTAGGGAACTTGTCCCACCGTGCATATCACAAGTAGTCAATGCAGCCTTATTGAGTTCACGTGAACGTCGCCAATCATGAGCTTATTTATGGACTTCAGGCTTTCCAAACATTGATTCTAGTTAGAATCTTTTAATAGTCCTTCGAGAGATCAACCAATCCTTTGTCTCCACAACCCCTAAATCTGGACAGACATCCTAATTTGGTCAGTGAGCCCACACGAGCTCCGGTTATGAGACCTCCTCGATTCAACCGTCATATTACAACTCCTTTGACTCAGACACACCAGAAACTAGTCAAAGTCCAACACGACAACGCCAGGGACCCTAACATTGGGTTGCAGTTGTAGTTGCATGGTAGATCACCCTCCTCTTATCCACATTTGACTCTCAGACGATTCGTCATTTGTTTCTAGCCTAACTCGTTCATATGGCTTGCTAGAATTCCTATCTTCGGAGATGGTCCCTTTCATCAAATCTCCGCGTCCTTTATTTACTGAGACACCAACCTTTCAGTCCGCTCTGCTCCCCTGCAAGACGGATGTCTCGGAGGGGCATTTGTAGACGCGAGATTTGGCTCATCCCCGCGTGGTTTCATGGCCCAACAAGGCCCATTGGACCGTTTGTTGACTTGCCTCGATACCATGTAGACAGCAGTATCGACTGCCGCTGACTTCATGTTGGCGGCAATCACCCTGGACGCCAACTCTCGTTGGCGTCCACCTATGTGGACGCCTGCATGGGGTTGGAGGCATCATCGTTTGACGTCAACCTGGTTTTACCTGGTCTACGCAACTGCCCGGATTCCAGCCCACTTGCGCCATTCTCTCGCCATGCAACGCATATAGCTGTTCCCAACGGGTATATGGGCCACCTTGGTACCCCATTGACCCAGTAAAAATCCTACTTGGCCTCCCCTCACTGGTTGGAGCATAAACACATGGATTGGCAAGTGTGCAAGTGTGTTTCTTCACACTGAGCATCCAAGGCTCTGAAGCTCCGATCCCACTGCCTATTTATGTCCCCCCTTGGCCTTCTAAGTGAGTGAAGGGGGAGGTTGGACATCCACACATTGTCACTTGGAGAGAAGAGAGAGAAAAGTGCACCCTACCTTCCACCATCCTTCTTCCTCTTCCTCTCATCATTTGGGACGTCTAGGAGGCTTCATCCCGAGCTGGAGGAGCCCAGCAAGGAGTCAACAACACCAAACAAGGAGGATCACCTCCCTTTTCTTCTTCTCCCTATCTCTCTTTTCCTTTAGTTTTTTGCATGTCATACACACCCACATACACACCCTAGGCACGTAGGGCACCTTCCTACACCCCTAGAAAATGGGTTTCCCAACCAAAAACGGAGGGAAGAAGGGTGGTCATAACACTTGGACACCCCTCTTCTCAAGCCCGTAACCGGTACGGAACTCTCCTTTTGGCCTTTCCTTTTGTTTTGAACATTCACTACATTCTTTAGAGTCTAATAGAGTCTTTCTTTTGTGGCAGGAACACCTGGATAAGACCGTAGAGCTCTCGTTCTTTGGCTGGCCGAAGAAGGAGAAGTTGGAGTCCCACAATCCACCGCTACGCGAGGCTACTGCACCAACGTGATCACAACACCTCCTATTTATGTCCCCCGTGATCACAACATCTCCCTTTACTTTACTGGTTTTCTTCTTTTTCTCCTCAGTCAACTTAGTCAAACGGGAGTCAAACGAGGTCAAACAGCAACCCTTTATCGCTAACGAGGGAGTGGCGACGTTCGTGAACGACCGGAAGATCCCACATTCACCGGGAGTGCGGCGAACGGAGCGTCCACAGTGAGTTTGATTTCTAGGATGGATCCCATCAGATACCTCATAGAGAAACCAATCCTCGCAGATGGATTAGCATGTTGACAGAGCTTCTTGTCCCAGTTTAACATCACCTTTGTAGTCCAGAAGGCTATAAAGGGGTATGCTATTGCTGAGTACCTTGCTCACCTTCCTCTACCTCATAGTGACATGGTCCAAGAAGAATTTCTTGATGAAAACCTATCAATTATGTCTCGCGATTCCTTTTGGTCGCTTCATTTCGATGGAGCTCTGAATTCTAGGGGACGGGGCATAGGTGCTGTTCTGCTCACCCCAGAAGAAATCATCATTCCCTTGGCATATCAACTCCAGTTCCCTGCCACCAACAACATTTTCGAGTATGAGGCTCTCCTAGCCAGTCTCAAACGTGCCTTTCTCCTAGGAGCACATCAACTCAAGTTCATAGGACATTCCCGACTCGTTCTTCGGTAGGTCCTTTCTACTTACTGCACTCATGACCCTAAACTCAAGCCGTATCAGGACTTGGTCATACTCCTGGCTAAGCAATTCAGCAAGCTCATCTACATTCACACTCCTCGCTCTCATAATTTCTTGGCTGATGCTTTGGCATCTTTGGCCTCATCCCTCTCCTTCCCTCTTAGCCAGAGCACTGAGACTATCATTGTCTAGAGGTTAGAAACAACATCCACTCAAGATCTTTAGTTCGACAACCCCAGGAACTCTTTAATTATGAAGGCAGAGAAAAGAGAAGTGAAGGAAGTGATGCTCATGGAGCTAGGAGGGATAATGGAAGAAGAAAGGTCATGGTACCACTATATTGAACAATATTGCAAAGATGGTACCTTCCCAGAAGAAGCTGAGTCCGAAGATAGGAGAGCCATCCGTAGGGCCGCATTAATATATACCATTGTTGGAGAAGTAATGTATAGACGCACCCTAAATGGGATGATCCTCAGATGCTTGCCTGACGAAGAAGCTTGGAAGAGTGGAAGGAGCCCACGCCAGATGCTAGCTAAGAAGATCCTTAGGCCGGGCTATTACTGGCCAACATTAGAAGAAGACTACGCCATCTACGTTCGTAGGTGCGTCAAGTGCCAGCTCCATGCCGACAATATCCATGCTCCATCTTCCTCCCTACATCCACTATTATCTCTCTGTCTAGAGGGGACGAGACTTCGTTTCTGACTGTTCTGACTCTTGTCCTTTATGTTAGAACGGCCTTGTCGGATGTCATGACACATACAACATTGATGCGACCTGGCAGGCCATTGCATTCTAGTTTGACCAGTCTTTGGTTTGACCATTTTCGGGGTCGAGACCTAGGGGTCGATCGTGACATGCTATTGCGACCTCTGAGGCTGTCGCGACAAGGTTCTTGTCGCATCACCTTGACCCATTGCATTTCTTGGGCTGTCGGTTTAAAACCAAGGTAGGAGCCCCATTTCCCGCTTCCCTTCTTCTTCCTTCTTCCTTCTTCGAGCCTTCTTGTCTCCTCCAGTGGTTTTGTGGCATTCTTGGCAGAGAGGTGGCGCCCCTTTCGTGTATGCGACGTCCGGTGGTGCTTGAAGCGAGGAGGTGGCAGCCATTCCTACGTGAAGGCCCCAACAGGTTGGCTCTACTCCTTGAGGTAGGGACTTCTCTCCTTCCTCTCATTCTAGCATGCTCCACTTCCCCTTGTGATCCTTGTTTGACCGTAGTGTTTGGGATTTAGGGTGAGAGATCCATGCTTTGTTCATGGAGAGGTTTCCTTGAGCGTAGAACTTTTTGTTTAATGCATGATCCGTGGGGTTTGAGGGTGGTTTGGCTTGTTTACATGCTTTACTATAGTCTCTCATGCTCCCCTCCCCCAAATGGTATGTTTTTGGTGGTCTGTGGGATGATCCCTGGGTGGACTATACTGGGACCCCCACTGTCTAAGATCGCAACCGGCCTGAAGGTCGTGATGGTGTCGCGGCGGGCATGGGCGCCGTGACATCATCACGACGGCTTAGGGCGTTGTGACAGCGTCGCGACAGTGTTGTGACAGCCATGGGCATTGCGATAGTACTGGATTTGGGTAAGTTCATGTGAAGTCCATTTCTCGTTGAGTCTTCGCCATTCTTGGTTCTTTCTGTACCCGTGGCACCAGTGCTAGTTCCTAGTACGGTCCTACTAGTCCTTATGTAGCAACCCGATATTTTAAATATTTAATAAACAAAAATGAAAGAAATGAATTAATAAAACTCAATAAACAATAAAAATAATTGGCTTGAAGGGAATTAGCTCACACAAAGGCTATTGGGCCAAATTAAGAGAATGGGTTATGAACCAAGAACAATACTCCAAATTCGTAACCATAATTATGGGGAAAAGAAAAGGGTAATGAGGGATTTAAATCATGGCAATTAGCCATGAATGGCAAGCCAATCGTCACCCCCATTGCAGCAACCTTCTAGAGGGTTTTCCACTCCAATTGGGAGAGGAGATCACCAAACATGGAAGGGAAGAGCTGGAAATCGCATCCCCCTTTCCTAGTTACAATAGGATGGAAAAACCCTAATCATATAAGAACTCGTCCTAAACTATGGCGAAGGTTTACACACTTGCTGGGGTCATGGGAGGCGGAGCTAGGGGTTCAGGAAGGGAGGAGAATGGCTGGAGAAGGGAGCTTCTTCCCCAACCATGTTCTGCTTCGACCTGTGCACAGCCCAGACTTTGATCTTCACAATGGTAGGTAATCTCGGGCCAAAGAAGAATCTAAATCATCCTATCTTGTAAGCATCATGTCTACTTTCATTTGCAAGTGACATGCCTAAATTCCATAATGAAATGTTTGAGTTATAAGCGTTTTCCCATCATTGCGCATATGTATGTCGTTTCTTGTTCATGCATGTCTACACGCCTTACGAGATCAAATCGATCCGGTCCAAAGGCATAGATCTCTTCAACTTGATGTCCTCTACAAGTTTCATGTTCATCACTTTGTCCCATGTGCGCTAGCTTAAGAGATATAAGCGTTGCATGATTGTCGTTACATGATTCCTGCATTTTCTGCCATTTTCGGGCTGATGCTTGAATCGCGTCCAGCCCAAACGACGCGATTCATGGCACTGGTATCGCGTCGGCTTCTGCCGCTGCTGTGAGCCCCCGAAATTTGTGCATTTCATATTGTTTATTTGGTGCATATTAAAGTAACTTTTTTTTTAATAAAGGTCCTCAGGGGAGCAACTAGGAGAGTGCACCCTATTCCAAAAGAATAGAATGTTCCCACTCTCACCAGTGCGAACCACCTGGGCTTGGATTTAAATATAAGAACAGTATACAGGAGCACAGGGGCATACCCCAGCTAAGTTGGCCTGAAGTTAGGAACTCCAGACCGGTCCAAAGTAAGAGGACCTTTACACTCACGAGGTAGGAAGTGGAAGAAAAAAAATTACATTACTAGCAAGCTTACAACCCAAATTAGCCAAAGCATCAGCCAGCTGATTAGCTTGTCTATAAATGTGAACCACCTTGACATGAGAATTATGAATATGAAAGTGAGCTGCATCCCAAGAAGGAGTTTTGTTGGTATTAATGGAAGTGACAAGAGTTGCCGAATCTGAGCAGATCAAGGACAACTGGAAGCCATATTCAGATGCCAACCGAATACCATCACAAAGGGCGCGCACCTCAGCAACCAAGCTACCACGGAACCATATTAGTGAGCGAAAGCCAAAAGAAGGTGACCCAAACTATCCCTCATACAACCGCCTCCCCACAAGTACCTAGATTCCCCTTGCTGGCTCCGTCAACATTAAGAACCAAACCAGTATCTGGCGGGATCCACCTGACCAACTTGAAAGAACTCGCTTTGATTCTAGGAGAAAAACCAAAAGACTTGAGATCCATGAGGCACTTATCAGATGAGAAGTTCTTAAAACCAGCGTTTCAAGGGACGACGAGACCATGAAGCAGATGTTATGAATAATACGATGAAGTCAAGGCCACTTCCCCTCAAACCGCACAAGGCAGCGAGCATGCCAAATTTCCCAAATAACTAGCATAGAAGAGTACTGGGAGGTAAAACCATATGGCATGGATGGATTGCAGTGTCGCAAGATATGCTAAAGATGGGTAGTTATCTTGGTAGAAGCGGACATGTTAATATCCAAAATAGGTGCAACCCACTTCCATAGATTACATGTCAATTCACTAGAAATAAGGAGATGGTTCACGTCTTCAGAGCAAGGGATGGTACAGCATGAACACCGGGAAATAGTGGCAACACCCTGATCCGAGATATGGGAATCCACAGGAATAACTCAATATAAATCTTCCAACAGAAGATGGGGGCACGCTTATAGAAAGAGTGATGCCACAAACATACCAGAGGCATCCTTGTCACCCCATGCGAAGAAAGAATCTTGTAAGCAGAAGAGGTAGTGAAGGAACCACCAAGAGATGCAGTCTAAAACACACAATCTTTCTAGTCAAGTAGATGAATTTCTTGAAGAATAGTGGGGCACGGAATGAGGTTGCCAATAGGGTGATCAGTGTCCGTCTCGAGAATTATGTAGCAGATATTAATAATGTGAAATAATTTGAGTCGATATCCCGAGACGTGAACAGTCGGCAAATAAGCCTCTAGCTAGCACACACTAAATGTAACAACAAACATCATCATAGGGCCCAAATATTGAACTCAACTAATCTTGTATTCAAATATCAACTCATTGTATTTCAAATGGAACTATTATAAGACTAAGACTCATAAAAAGGAAAATACATTTTATTCCTCACTTCCTACTACACGTTCTAACACTCAAAATAAACTAACTATAGATAGACTCGTATTTGGGATGCTCATCACTCGGACGCATTCCCATCCTCGACTTGCTCTTCCTCTTGAATGTCATAATCAGCTAGAATGGTTAAAAGTAGGGAATGAGCAAACTCGCCCAGTAGGATTTATATCTCAATGTGTGGGCAATGATATAAGTTATTAACAATTTAGAACTAGGTAAGCACGATGAATGTCATGATATGCATGTACCAATAAAGCTCGTTAAAACATGATACATGAACAAGCTAGATAGAGTGATCATGATAGAACAAGATCTAGAAGGATATAACAAGATAGAACTAGCACAGATCACTTGGTACAAGCATGCAAGATTTCACTTGATTTCAATAGCTTTCAAGAACACGAGATATCACTAATTGTATTAAATGCAAGATGGCCATATCACGCAAGCAAGCAAGAACGCACGAGCACGATTGTGTAACACTAATTAGGCACGTAGACACTAATGTACACCGAGAAAAGATCCATCAAAAATGTACACCAGGACACGTGTATGTGGTTATTGTATCTATCATTGAACGCAACACACACGACTCCCAGTGCAGATGCAACGCCAGTAATCATTATACCCCATGGTTAACAGTATATTTATGACTCTACGTCATTGGGGCTAGACTGGAGCCCTTGACACACTCGCCGTGCCTGGTCAGCATCTCACTTAAATTTTAAATGTAGATACTCACGGTCATTAATAATTGCCAATGAGAGTTTCAAGATGTAAGCATATGTATGTCATGTTCATGATGATGATGAGAACAAGTAATAAGTAAATTGAACATGATTTCATGATAACAATGATCAACAGATAAATTTGGCAGTATAACGGTACGATTTATACTTTAATTCAATCTTTACATTAATGGCTTTAGTCTAGATTGTAAATCACACTCACGAGAACAAGATAAGAGAGAAGTTCACACTATCTCCAGGGAAGTTCAATAGTACAACCAACTCGCCTCCATGTGGGAATCCATGGAGAGCGGAGATTTACGGGGGCCTTAGAGGACAGGTCGCTAGTCTACCGATTCAGAATAACTGATAGAGAGCTTCCAAATCCCAAGAAAGGGCTGCCTAGATGTGCAAGTGTGCAGTGATGTACGCATCTCAATCACAATCCGTCGGTTTCAAACGCGGAAAACACTTAGCATGATAACATGACATGAAACTATGCACTTTAACTAAACATGGATTGCAAGATTTTAAGATAACATATTATCATTTTAAATAGCTAGAACAGTACAAAGAGTGAATCAAAAGTTACATGAATGGTCACATCATTAAGAAAGCAATTAGAATAATGTTCATGTAATTAAAGTTTTTTAATGGGTTAAACACTTTTAAGCCATTAAACAAATATCATGTAATGATCAGACCCATGATATGCAAATGACACATGGGATACAATGTTAAACAGACCTCGGGTAAGCCTTCGAATATGCGTCCAACACAGTGGACGCACTTTAAAACGCAGTGCACAGTGAAAAACAGTCGAAACTGTAAAGAGGGTAAATCACTTCATATGCCTGACCACGTTCATGCTTGATTCGCGCCGTGGTAAAAGGACGCATTCAAGAAAACTCCTTTAATAAAAGCTTGGGCGGGAAAAACTTCTGAAACGCGTCTGGGCTAGCCGGTGCAGTTCAAAGCAGCACTAACTCCCAGGTGGTGCGCAGACCCACGCACGGGTTGACCCGTTAACGCGTTAAATGCGTCGGGTCTCCCGGACGCCTTTCAGATGGTTGTGTTGCCCAGCAGCATCGCGATACCAGAGGCTTGAAATGCGTCCTCGGACCGGACACGTTTCAAGGAGCAGACTGAAAACATTCAAAATACAGGAACACAGGGGTGCAACTCATGCAATGCTTATATCTCCTAAACTAGGGCTTTTCGGACAAAAGTCTCAACATGAAAGTTGTAGGGAACATGGAATAGGTGTGAACTATGATTTTAAATAATTTTAAACGACCTTGAGATGTGTGATAAATTGACACGAACATAAAAAGTCTGAGACATGCGCGACATTGGCAAAACGCCTATAACTGCATGTACATGTTGGAATTCAATGAAATCGGTGTGAAACGAAAGTTAACTTGATGCGAAGTCCGTCTCCCGCAAACGGGCCGAAGCCTCGCAACGGATACACACACTAGTCCATGAAAACACAGGAACACACCATTCCATATATACTACTTCACAAATTTACATAGCCATATTTCCACAGAACTGAAAGAAAGTACAAGAGCCTGGGGCATACCCGGGGTACAACTGAAGGACGTAAACAACTACTATACTACACTACTAGAGGTGCTGACCCTGTACCGCTACGACGCGGCTCCAAACTAGATGACGGCCGAGAAACGTCCTCCTCGCCTTCACCTGTGGGGGTAGGGGTGAGCCTCGCTAGTCACTGGCTCAGTAGGAACTCCCCCAATACCGAGCAAACCAAAAACATAAGTATGAAAGCAATAAACTATACTAACAGTTTATAGAACAACTAAGCAGGATATTAAAGCTGTAAATATACTCACTGTTTGCCGACTACGTAAAACAACTATATTAAATAAACGGAAAACCCAAACAGGTGTACGAGCTACAGTAGAGACTGCCACACACGAGCCACGTGAATTGGTTCACGACACCAGTGACTGACTCGGACAAACGAACACAGGTCTACCTCTCAGTCTCGCAGCCACGAACGAAAGGTCCAGCTGCCGCTCCACGTGAAAGGTCAAGCAACTGTGGAGACAACTAAACACCACCACCTGCAGACCACACGGTCGGAATCCCATGCTTGGCACCTCTAACGACCCTAGCCTGGGCTCGCTAGAGTGAGGCACTGGAGAAGGACTAGCTGGGGACCAGTGTCGACTACTGTTGTCCTACCCCCAACTACGAGCGCGCTACAAGTGACCAAAAGACAATACAACAGCCACTGTCCACTATCGTCTTTCCCTCAGCCGGACGTACAACTCAAGCAAAGGAGTGAGGGTGTCCAGGTCAGATGACACAGACCTCGACCGTACAACACAAGTACCGGGACAAAGCCATGAGCTAACAACCTGGCTCACAGAGAACCTGGGGCACCCAACTGGAGAGGTAACCACGGTAGGCGTCGTACTACTCGCCACATGTACAAAACCACGTGCACGTCACACAAACCACGTGAAGACTCACGTAAACCGCATGCACTAGTAGCCCCTACACGTGAACACCACGTAGACACGTAAAGAACCAACCAACTGCGTACCCAGTACGCTAGTATCAGAAACCACATGCACTATATGCACCCAATATCCTTGCACCGCTCGATAACATTAAATACTCAATATAACAATATTTAGATAACATATACTAGCGGCAACATCGACTGCCGTCGATGAGATATAAACGGCAAGGTATCTGGCCGTTAATCTCCCAGCTGAAGAACCTGACATCAATCGATGTTGACGCTACGATCTTCGACTATGAACTTCATAGAACCCTTGGCTGATACCTCAGGTATTCCCAGCCCTAAAACCAATGGAAAAATGCAAGTAAACACCTCCTCTAACATGCATGAATCCTAATCACTCGAAACAACATGTTTCCATTGTTATGTTGCTCAAACCACCCATTAACCCCACATGGAGTACCATTACCCAAAACACAATTAGCATGCAAATTCATGCGTTCCAGATGCATTATCACAACCTGTAGGAACTAAGGGGATCATTCCCTACCTCAATACGCACTTAAACCTCCTAAATTCTCCTGATTCGCACCGAATCCTACGCGAGCTTCTACGGGAATCACGCCTCGCACTGGCGTTTCCTGGCACAATTGGTCACCGCCACTCGTTCCACGACCCTCCAACTAACCTTCTGCAACCATTGGAAGCACTAGGGAAACAAGGACATGAAAATAGAGCGAGGGAGAGGGAGAACGAGTGGAAAAGCTACCCTCGGGTGACCCTATATTCTGCAAGTCGCACAGGTTGGCGTCAACCCTGATGTCGCTTAGAAAACCGCCACCATAAATGTCCACAAAGTCTGACGTTAAGCTCATAAGGTTGACGTCATCTTCGATGGACGTCAAACTAGTCAACGACCACACTGGTCGTCAACCCCTACTCAACTGCAGCAGGTCCTATTTTGTTTCAGGACCAAACCTACGCCAACCTGCGCACACCACATGTCCAAACCACTCTGACCTTACAAAGCTACTACAACCATCACACACATGATCTATAAGGATCCGAAAAGCATGCGACGTTACATTACTATCATCTAAAAGAAAATTTCGACCTCAAAATTTATAACACATTCAAACATAAACAACTTAAATATACACATTTTTACAAGTACTATCATCTAAAAAGAAATACAAAACCTTATTCAAACAGATAGGGATACCCCTTAGCCATCTCCTCGGCTAATTCCCAGGTATCTTCACCACCCAACCTATTTTCCCATCGCACTTTAACTAACTCAATTTCTTTATTTCTCAACTTCTTTATCTTTCGATCAGTGATCTCCACTGGATATTCTGGCATTGTCATATCTAGTCTTGGGATGGCACCGTATGAAGCTTTATGTGGAAGGCCATGTAGACCCCATTAAACTGGCATGAAGTGGGAGAAAGGCAATTAGTGGGTCCTGAATTAATTCAGCAAACCACAGAAATAGTGAAGCTTATTAAAGAAAAATGCAAGCAGCTCAAAGTAGGCAAAAAGATTATGCTGATAATCGGAGAGACCACTTCAGTTTGAAGTTGGAGAATTTGTTTTCTTGAGAGTTTCCCCTAGTAAAGGTATTACGACATTGGTATAAGATATGTTAAGGTTTGGCCCGAGAAAACCTACATTCTGAGTTATGAAGTCTCGTTCTTCTGAAATCCCTTGTTCATACCACTGTTTAAAGAACGCTTAATACTGCATGTATACTGCATGAAAATTGTGCATTCTAGTTGGGTTAGGAAGTAGACTCTACCCTCTTTCCAGGGGTATAATCTTTGCACGATGTGATTTAGGTTTGACCTACCTTTACTCGACTCTAAGGGGACGGTTTGCACAAGTCGTAGCAGATGAACACGAGAAGAAGATGTCCTTCTTGTGGTCCGATCCACACCTCCCCTGCCACCCAGCACTTCTCCACACGACCCCAGCAAGTTTTAAAACTCATCCCTAGGTTTGGGTGAAGTGTATTAAAGCAACCATGGTGTTTAGGATTCCTATTATGACAAGGAACTATGGTTGCGATTTGCTTATTACTTTCCTAATTTGAGGATTTCTTCTCCATTGGAGTGCCTTGGCCATCAAGCAATCCCAAAGGATGGCTAGGCACGAATTTGGGTTGCCAGGATGCATGTTCTCATCCCAATTCAACTCTAATTGCCTCTTTCTATTTCAGCTTATTTAAGCTACGAATTTCCCTGCATTTTCTTGGTTCATTTGATTTTTGGGCCAAATGTTGTCCATTGGCCCAATTATGATATTGGGTCATTAATATATAATGTTGGAAGTCTCTCCAATATTTTTATTTAATTTATAATTGCGTCGTATTTTCGTGTAACAGTTTTCCGACTTGTTTTCCATATTTGGATAATCGGTCACCATGTGATGTAGATTTGGTTAATCGGATTTTTGTCACACGAATTTCTTTGTGGAACACTTAGGAATAATGGGGGTTGATTTATAATTTTACGGATTTTCCGATGTGTTTTAGCAATACGATAATGATACGTATGTTTAAATACTCCGATATTATGGAAATTATATATGTCCATTAATTTGAATTTTTATGCAATTAAAATTTCCGGGTGCTACACCCTCCCCCACATAAGAGATTTGGTCCCCAAATCATATATAGAAAGTTTTACACACAGTGAGGTGTACTTACTTGTGAATAGCTTCGGGTATCTTTTGCGCCATTGCTTCCTCGATTTCCCACGTGTCGTCTTCATCCATAAATTGATTCCGTCTAACCCTTACAAGTGGGATGACCTGTTTCTAAGTTGGCACAGTTCTCAGTCCACGATCTTATCTGGCTTCTCTTGATACTTCTGTCTTTGTTGAATTCCAAGAGTTCATATTCTATGACATGCCACGGATCACGTACATACTTTTTCAACATGGATATGTGGAACACATTGTGTATTCCATCCATTTGTGGTAGTAAAGCCAGATGATATGCCACCTCACCGACTCTTTCAAGGATTTCGAATGGCCCAACGAACCTTGCTGACAACTTGCCTTTAATACCAAACGCCTGATCCCACGGCCTGGAGACACTTTCAAGATACATGATCACCCACCTGAAACTCCAGCTCTCTTCTTCTATTATCTGCATATCCTTTTGTCTTTGTCGTGCACTGGCCATTCTTTCTTTAATAACCTTTACCTTCTCCGTGGTTTCCCTTATCATCTCTGGTCCTAGCATTTGTTTTTCGCCAACTTCATACCAGCATTTGGGAGATCGGAAACTCCTGCCATAAAGTGCTTCAAACGGTGCCATTTGAATGCTACCTTGATGGCTATTTTGTAGGCGAACTCCACAAGAGGTAGTGTTCATGACAGCTACCTCCGAAATCTAGGACACAGGCTCTAAGCATATCTTCATCACCTTGTTGGTTCTGTCCGTCTGACCATCAGTCTGTGGATGGAAAGCCGTGCTAATGTTTAGTTTAGATCCCAAGGAGTATGCATTCCTTTCCAAAAGTGGGATGTAAACCTAGGGTCTCTATCAACATGATAGACAACGACACTCCATGTAATCTGACTATTTCCTTCACATACAATGCAGCCAGAACATCTACTGACCACTTATTCTTCACTGGCAAGAAGTGAGCGACTTAGTTAAGCGGTCCGACTATAACCCAGATACCATCGAATCCACCTCTAGATTTGGGTAGTCCGAAAATAAAGTCCATCCTATACCTTCCCCATTTCCATGCCGGGATTTCTAGGGGTTTGAGTTTACCTGCGGGTCGTAAGTGTTTCGCCTTGACCTTTTGACATGTTAAGCATCGGGCGACATATTCCGCCACCTCCCTCTTCATATTTGGCCACCACAAGCTTCTCTTCAGATCCTGATACATTTTGGTAGTTCCAGGATGAATGGTATACCTGGTCTTGTGAGCCTCATCCATAATCATTTTCTTTGTCTCCACATGGTCGGTACACGACTCGATCCCGAAACAATAGTCTTCCATCTTCAGTTAGTGAGAAATCTGTCCTTTGGTCTAGATTAGCCTACTCTCCACATACAGGGTCTTGTTTTAGAGTGTTATGATGTCCTCCAATAGTGTAGGTTTGTGCTCTAACACTAGCACCAAGGCATCCCTTCTCTTTGATGTCAGCATCAATACTTACTTAGCAAAGTCTTCTAATAACTTCCATTCGCCCACCATTAAACTTGGACAATGTGATCATTGGCCTTCTACTTAGAGCATCTGCCACAACATTTGCTTTACCTGGATGATATTTGGATTGTGAAGTCGAAGTCTTTGAGATACTCCACCACCTCCGTTGTCTCATATTCAAGTCCTGCTGAGAAACAGATACTTCAAGCTTTTTATGGTTAGACACAATGAATTTCTCACCATATAGATAATGACACCATATCTTTCAAGGCGAAGACTACAGCAGCTACCTCCAGATCATGTACAGATAATTGTCCTCGTGCTTCTTCAATTGTCTGGACGCATAGCATATAACTTTTCCCATTTTGCATCAGCAGACAACCTAGGCCGCTTCTAGATGCATCGGTTTATCTTCAAAACTACCCCCGCGCAACTGGCAATGTGTCAGACAGGTGCTGAGGTAAGGTGCTCTTTCATGCCCTGAAACATTCCTCACATTCATCGGTCCATGCAAATGGATTCTCCTTCCTGTAAGCCTGGTCAATGGTAAAACTATCTTGTGAGAATCTTTAATGAAGCGATGATAATAACCGGCTAACCCAGAAAGCTTCTAATCTCTGACACAGTTGTCGGCCTTGCCCAGTTCTTAACCGCCTCCACCTTAGATGGATCTACAGAGATTCCCTCCTTGGATATGATGTGCCAAGGAAAGACACTTCTTCCATCCAAAATTCACACTTACTAAGTTTGCATAGATTTGATTGTCTCTAAGCACTTGCAGAGCAACCTTTAAGTTTCCTCATGTTCTTCTTCGGACTTGGAGTAAATAAGGATGTCATCAATGAACACCCCTACAAACTGATCCAAGTATGGCCTATAAGTATTGTTCGTAAGTTGCATGAAAGCCGCTGGAGCATTTGTTAAACCAAACGACATGACCACAAACTCATAGTGACCATATCTACTCCGGAATGCAGACTTGTGAATATCATCTCCTTTATTCTCAGTTGATGGTAGCCTGGACTTAGATCTATCTTAGAGAAATATTGTGCACCGGAGATCTGGTCAAACAACTCATCATCGATGCGGGACAGTGGATACTTATTCTTATGTCACTGGTTTAACTAACGGTAATCAATGCATAGCCTCATTGTCCCATCCTTCTTCCTGACAAATAGCACTGGCGCTCCCCACGGGGATGTGCTAGGCCTGAAAAACCTTGATCTAGCAATTCTTGGATATGTCTCTTCAACTCCTGCAATTCAACAGGGGACATGCAATACGGAGCTTTTGAAACGGGGCGCCGTAGGGAGTAACTCAAATGGTGAAGTTTACCTCCCGCTTTGGTGGTATACCCGGTAATTCCTCTGGAAATACATCCGATAGTCCTTGGCTATGGGAATGTCTTCTAAGGTTGGTTCTTCTTTTCAGTTGCCAAGACTGAAACTATGAAAGCATCAC
>JACBKR010002555.1:0-34330 GCA_014218235.1 Colocasia esculenta | reverse complement strand
TTAACAACAAACTGTTATGAGATATAAAAGAATCGTTGTGATCAAGGTGATATAATCAAATCGTTATGAGATATGAAAGAATCATTGTGATCACTAAAGAAATCGTTACGATGATTAAAGGAATCGTTACGATAACAAATCGTTATGAGATATGAAAGAATCGTTGTGATCACTAAAGAAATCGTTATGAGATATGAAAGAATCGTTGTGATCAGTAAAGAAATCGTTATGATGACTAAAAGAATCGTTACGATAGCAGATCGTTATGAGATATGAAAGAATCGTTACGATAGCGAATCGTTATGATGACTAAAGGAATCGTTACGAAAGCAAGTCGTTATGATGACTAAAGGAATCGTTACGAAAGCAAGTCATTACGATGACTAAAGGAATCGTTACGAAAGCAAGTCATTACGATGACTAAAGGAATCGTTACGAGAGCAAGTCGTTACGATGACTAAAGGAATCGTTAAGAAAGCAAGTTGTTACGATGACTAAAGGAATCGTTACAAGAGCAAGTCGTTACGATGACTAAAGGAATCGTTACGAAAGCAAGTCGTTACGATGACTAAAGAAATCGTTACGAGAGCAAGTCATTACGATGACTAAAGGAATCATTATAAAAGCAAGTCGTTACGATGACTAAAGGAATCGTTACGAAAGCAAGTCGTTATGATGACTAAAGGAATCGTTATGAATACTTATCAAATCGTTAAAGTATATAATGAATCCTTATGTTATGGAATCGTTATAAATAAAGGAAATCATTATGGCTTAGTACAAATCAATGTATTTAGACAAATATGCTTCTACAGTATGAAGATTCTTACCTGTTTTGGCTTGTTTCCTTTGATCTTATTTCCTGTGCTTAAGACTTGCAGAAAATAGGTTAGTGACCTTAATCAAGGGTTTGATAATTATCAAAATAACATGGTTTTGTAAATCACCAAAATAGAAATGTAGTTAATTTAAATTACATGGGGATACATTGTTCATCAAAGGAAGATCTTTTGAATGACATTGATGAATTAAAATTGCATCTCAAAAGGCCAACAATGATTTTGAAAAACTTTATGAAATAATAGAATTGCAATAAAAAGAAAAGCAACAAGTCATTGATGAAGTTCAGAAACTCAAGAAGTTGTTGGATGAAAAGGAACAAGTGATAAAAAATTTCACAAATGGAAAGGAAAACCTTGATGCATTGTTAGGACTAAAAATGAATGCTACAAAACATGGAATAGGATTCACCACAGAAAAATCTTTGAAGAATAAATCTGGTGAAAAGAAAGAAAAACCTTCAAAAATTCCTTTGATAAAATTTGTCAAAAGCACTAGTCCAGAAAACAAAAATAAACAAGTGTCAAAGAACACATCTGAAATACCCAAGAATCAGAACAAAAAGAATGTTTCTAACCAAAAGAAACAAAACAGGTCGACACACATTGCTGATAGGTCGACACCAGTCAACCACAAGTTGAAAACTGTCGCCACTGAGTCGACACCAATCCAACACAGGTCGACCAGTCCAATTCTGAAAAACAACAACCAGTTGAACAGAAATTCAAATAAAAATCTGAAAAATTGTAAAAAAACACAAAAACAAACTTACATGATGGTTATTGGAGATCCAGGACATCATGTCAATCTAATTGGATCAATTCTTGGAATCAATGGTATCATAATCCTTATTGGTACCATTCACAATCTTTTTATCCAAAGGTTCCAAGATATCAACAAAATTCTTGGTTTGGATTTCCATACATGAACAATCATGCCAAAATGCATAATTTCCATGTTTATGAAAGGAAAAATACTGGTGTTTTCATTCCAAATCAGAATGTTAAAATGCCAAAAAGGGAAATCATTTCTGAAACAAAACAAAAGCCAAAAACAACTCAAATTTGGATCAGAAAAGACTTATTGTTTTTGCTCAAACAAACTGATGGTCCCAACAATGTTTAGGTACCAAAATCTTTTCTTCTCTGATCTGATTTATGCAGGAAAGTCGTGCACCAAACTCCAATGTGTGGTTCCTTGACAGTGGGTGTTCACGACACATGACTGGAGACAGAACAAAGTTTTCATTTCTGATTGAAAAGGAAGGAGGATCTGTTACTTTTGGAGGTAAAAATAAAGAGAAAATCATTGGATCTAGAAAGGTTGGTAAATCCTCCTCAAACTCAATTGAAAATGTTTTGTTAGTTGATGGTTTGGATTATAATCTTTTGAGCATTAGTCAATTGTGTGACAAAGGTCACAAGGTTATTTTTGAATCTAATTTTTGTAAAATAATTGATTCTTCAACTGAAAAATAAAATTCTTTGGCAAAAGAGAAAACAATGTCTATATGATCAATCTTGATAAAAACATTTCTGAAAACATTTGTTTGGTGGCAAATAAAAATGAAATTGTATGGACATGGCACAAAAGACTTGGTCATGCAAGTTTCAACACAATAAACAAACTTTTAAGGCTAAATTTGGTTAAAGGACTTCCTGAATCTTTTCCAAACATTGAGAATCAACTTTGTGGGATATGTGCTCAAGGAAAACAAACCAGAAAATCTTTTAAAACCTTCAATGATGTACTCACATCAAAGCCACTAGAATTGCTTCATATGGACCTTTTTGGACCAACAAGGATTCTTAGTCTTAGTGGCAAAAGATATGGTTTTGTCATCATTGATGATTTTACTAGATATACTTCGGTTATTTTTTTATCCCACAAGAGTGATGCTTGTCTAGAATTCAGAAACTTCTGCAACCATGCCTTAATAGGTTTTTCACATAAAATCAAATACATTTTAACTGATCATGGGGGTGAATTTGAAAATAAAATGTTTTTTGATTTGTGTGCTGAACTAAACATTTTCCATAAATTATCTTCTTCAAGAACTCCAGAACAAAATGGAGTTGTGGAAAGGAAGAATAGAACACTTGTGGAAATGGCTAGATCCATGCTCATGGAAAGCAAACTGCCTAAATCCTTCTGGGCTGAAGCTGTAAACACAGCAAATCACATTCTAAATAGAGCATTGGTCAGACCAAAAATCAGAAAAACCCCCTATGAACTGTTGAAAAATAAAAAGCCAACTTATCTTACTTTAAAGTTTTTGGTTGCAAATGCTTTGTACATAATAACAAAAAAAAAATCTTCATAAATTTGATGCCAAAAGTTTTGAAGCCATTTTTCTTAGTTATTCAAAATTTCTAGAGCTTTTAGAGTTTACATTCTCAAGAATAAAACTGTGGAAGAATCTCCACATGTAGTTTTTGATGAAAACTCATATCAAACTGATGACTCTACATCTTGCAGGGTTCCTCAAAATAATGAAGAGGATGACTTCGTTGTCAAATCTTCACCAACTGTTGAAGAGGATGAAGATCCACTTGAAAATCTGAACAATCAATCACCTACCACAAGTGGTTCAGGTAATATTGTTCCAGAACTAAATGCATCCCAAGAGGTACATCAAACCAGTGAAGGGATTTTCATTAGTCAAACAAAGTATGTGAAAGAACTTCTGAAAAGGTTTGACTTTCAGCACCTCAAGCATTCAAGCACACCAATGGCAATAAATGTAAGGTTAGAGGAAGATTCACTTGGTAAGTCAATAGATCCAAAGACCTACAGAGGTATGATTGGTTCTCTACTTTACCTCACAACCTCTAGACTAGACATACAATTTAGTGTGTGCATGTGTGCTCGATTTCAAGTCAATCCTAAAGAAAGTCACATGTTAGCTGTCAAAAGAATTTTCAAATATCTTGTTGGAACATGTAAACTTGGTATATGGTATCCTGCTGGTTGCAAGTTAGATTTAATTGCTTATTGTGATGCTGATTATGCTGGTTGTAAGCTTGATAGAAAAAATACTAGTGGCTTGTGCTTATATCTAGGTGGATGTTTAATTTCTTGGGCTTCCAAAAAGCAACATTCAGTAGCTCTATCCACTGCAGAGGCTGAATATGTTGCGGTTGGTTGGTGGCACTCAAGTTCTTCGGATGAAACATCAGCTCCTAGACTATAATCACAAATTGGGGTGTATTCCTATTTTGAGTGATAACACTAGTGCTATTAATTTGTCTAAAAATCCAATTCAACATTCACGAACAAAGCATATTGAAATAAGGCACCATTTTCTAAGGGATGAGGTCACTAAGAAATTTTTTGAACTTCACTTCATTGAAACTGAAAAATAAATTGCAGATATTTTTACTGAGCCTCTTCCAGAAAACAAATTCTCATCTTTAAGAAGAGAGCTTGGTTTGTGCAAATTTCCACATTCTTGATATCTTCTATCTCTTTTTGCAAATAAAAGTCTTCCTGTTCTTGCAAATAAATTCCTCACTCTCACATTGCATTGGCATTCTTGGTATATCAAATGGTGATTTGAAGAAAGATAAGTCAGGATTGTCTGGACACTTTCACTATGTGTGAGTATATGTCTCCGCCAAGTATCAAGAGTCTTCTATGCAATTGTTGAGGGGGAGTCTCTGTCTTTCAATAAAATATCTTGTTCATTCTATTTTCACTTCATTCCATTTCTATTTCTTCAATAATCCTCATGTTCACCTTGTGAGGGGGAGTCATTGTCACATTCCTTAACCTTACTTGTCTATCTTGAACCCCAAACTCATCAGAATTTTTTGAGTCATTGTGCTATTTTCTTATGAGAGAATTAAGACATTGAAACTAAACTCATTGTGCATTTAGTTTAATTTCAAGATTCATTATCATTTCAAGGTTAAGCAATCTTAATACTAAATGTCTTTAAAATGACTTGCAAAACACTTGTAGGCACATGAGTGGCTTTATTATTTAACATGTGCATGTTTAAGCTTCATTTTTACCACATGTCAAGAATAATTTTTCTAAATTCGTAGTCATGACTTTTCTGGTCAAAGTAGACATATTCCTGCAAAACATCAAAAGAAAATGATCAACAATCTGGAAAGATACAAACAGAGCAATGCAAATTCTTGAACCACTGAGTAACCGGGTCATTTCACCTAAAAAGTGATTTGTTTCGCGTCAAAAAGTGGAAATCAAAATTTTCAACTCTGTATAAGATAATGAAAGTTAACCACTGAGTAATCAGGAGGTCTTGCATCTGATCAATGTGATCTCTTGCACTGAAAAGTGAGATTTAACTAATTTATTTTTGTATTCTTTTCCAGTTAAAAATGAAAGAAAATCAAATTGATAGGATGGAAAAGCTTAAAATCTTAATAAAGTTCATGTATACTGAGTTTAGACCTATTATTCTACATTGTGTTAAAATTAAAGCTCCTAACATCCTTGTTAAATATTTCTGCTCACTCATATAAGTCACTTTACTTCACATTTGCATCATTATTTTAACTACATTCAGATCATTATATTTTGCTATACTTTGTGTTGAGTGTGTCTTTGTGATTAAACTTTATTGCACAATACAAAGAATACAATAATTTCTCTCATATGTAAATATCACTTTGCCTCACTTATTTTAATTCTTCTTGAAGTTTCCTTTTCACAATTGGAATTCTTCATCTCCTACCATTCTTTGCTTCTTTCTCTTATCTACCTTTTAATGATGTCAAAAAGGGGGAGAAAGTTCCTTAAAAGGGGGAGAAAGTTCTTCAAAAAGGGGAGAAAGTTCTTATGGGAGAAAATTCAAAAAGGGGAGATTTGAGTTAGGCTATTGGGAGATTGTGCATATATTTTGTCATCATCAAAAAGGGGGAGAATGTTGGGTTGAGTGTGTTTTGGAATTTTCTAAAGTTGTATTTTAATGATGACCAATGAACATCACTCATTACTTGATTTTGATGATGACATTTTGTACAATTTGTACATATTCAAATGATGACATATTGAACATGTATACATTTTATACATATCACAACAATGCTTAAACAACATGTTTTTGATGTTTAATATCTCACATTTTAATGATAATATCTTGTATTAATGGTTTACACTTTATATTTTCAAGTTCACACACTTTTGTCACAGTGGTGTCGACACAGTCCACCTGTGTGTCGACACTAGATGACTGTCCCAGAAGCCTGTTATGAAGCAGTAGCAGTGGTGTCAACACAGTCTGCCTGTGTGTCGACACAGTCTGCCAGTGGTGTCGACACAGTCTGCCTGTGTGTCGACACACTGTCCCAGAAGCCTGTTCTAAAGCAGTTGCCTGTGGTGTCGACACAGTGCCCTGTGATGTCGACACACTTCGACTGAAACTCAAAATGTGAATTTTTTTGGACATGTGGCTGCTTGGGAATCAAGGGATTTGACCTAGATTTCCGTGCCCATGCACCCCAAGGCACTTTATGGACATATGGGGCTATAAATACCCATGTTCCTTGTACCCCAAAGGCAAGAGAGCCATACACTTCCAGAAGAAGCTTTTTAGCGGCAAAAGGGGGCTTTCCAGATCTGCTCCATCTCCAGAAGTTGCAGGTCATCCTTTCAAGAGGAAGGACGTGGGAATCAAGGGAAGTCTCTGGAGAGAAGCTTGTTGTGCTAGGAAAGGGAGCAGATCCAACTGAAGAGGAGCAGTAGAAGAAGGATTTCTGGCATTTCAGATGCCATCAAAGCAGATCATCGCCAATTGAGGATAATCTCCATCGATTTCCATCAAGGCTCCTCAATTCAAGTGTCTACAAGGCCTGTTCATCGAAGAACACTCATTCTACATTCATTTCTCTCACTTCTGAGTTTGTTCTTCCTTATTTCGTCTATGAGATTTGTGCATGAAGTTCTGCACAAATTTCTGTGTACGAATATGTCTTGAATCAGATCATTGTTAGAGAATCTGATCTCTTTTGTGTTTGATCTAGCTTTTGTATTGTGAGTCGTCGAGCTCTAGTTGTGAGTCGTCACACTCACTGTGTGGTTTGAGCCGTCGTGCTTAATTTAGAGTCGTCGTGCTCCGGTTGTTGTTGAGCCGTCGTGCTCAGTTTGTGAGTCGTTGAACTCAAGGTTGTGTGTTGGGCCATTGTGCTTAAGGGTGTTTGGAGTCGTCGTGCTCCATTGTGAGTTGTACTCTTTTGAGTAGTGGAGCCTCACTGTGTGAGGGGTGGATGTAGGAATCACTGGTGTGATTTCTGAACCACCTAAAAATCCTTTGTGCAATGGTTTGATCTGCTTGTCTGCGCTAGATGCTTGCATAGGATTTCGCTCTCTCTACTTGTTCAATTTCTTCACACACTTTATTCACACAATTTACACATTCATACTTCAGATCAGTAAATTGTTTGTCTGAATTGATCTCTGATTTGAAGTAATTTTGAATTGCTTAAGCTTCCGCGTTAATTGGTGTTAGATCTATTCAACCCCCCCTTCTAGATCTGATCCATCCACTTATTCGATCCTACAGAAGCAATCAACAGCGGATTCCTGAATGTCCCATGATGAAGAATGTACCAACAACCCAGAATCCCCGAGCCAAACAAGGATGTCTAAAAGATATTCAGGAAGTGGAACTTGAATCTCCGCAAGGGGGCGGACTTATTGAAGGTACACTTTTAGTAAACTCTAAACCTGCGTATGTTTTATTTGATTCAGGAGCTACTCTGTAACACCCCGAAAATTTAGTGATTTAAAAATCTTGGAAATAAAGGAGAATAAGTTACATAAACATATTGGAGAGACTTCCAATACCATGTGTTAATGACCCATAACAAGATTGGGCAATAGAGCACATTGGCCCAAGGATATAAATAAATTAGGACAGGAAATTTCCCAGAAATTCGTGTATGTAATTATGCCATAATTGGAGAGGGCAAGTTAGGATTAAAATTAAGGTAATTAGTCATGCAAGGTAAGCCAAAACCGAACCAACATCAATTGGTGGTTTCCTAAACCTTTGCTACCTCTTTTGGGTAAGGGAATCCTAGATTTTATGGAAAGTGGGAAATAGAACTCGTAGCCCCTTTCCTAGTCTTGTTAGGACTCATAACTACACCCTAAAACTATAAGAACTCGTCCCTAAACTCTTGGGGAAGGTTTAGCAACAAGTTGGGGTCGCGAGTAGCAAATTTGGATCACTGGGGAAGTGGAGAGCGGCTGGGGAAAATCGTAGTCTTCCTCAACCTCGCTCTGCATCAACACAAAAATCTGCAGAGAGTTCTTAACATCCAAAGGTAGGTCTTAACATCCAACACCATCATGTAGATCTTTGAGTCTAGGATCATTTGCACTTGGTTTGACTCAATTTCATGGAGTATACGTTGTGTATTCGTAGTTTTCCCGAAGTCTCGCACAGTTAGGACTTTTTCCCATTCTTCTTATTGTGCACACGATTTGACACTGAATTAGACTAAACTTCCTTCATGAAAGTTATTCTACTTTAGTCAAGATCAACTTTTATGTTGGACGTTTTGTCCAAAAGTCTTTCGTTAGAGAGTTATGAGCGTGGTAAGAGAGTCTCTGCATGATACTGCGATTTCGGGCTACACTTGACTTTTTGTTCTTCATATGTTTTCTTGGGACTCGAGACTGAATTAGATCAAACCCCAACATCAAAGTTCTTCTAAAAGTTGACCTCATCATCTTTCGTGTTAAACGTTTTGTCTAAATGCAAGTTAGAGAGTTATAAGCAGGGTAAGTAAACCACTGCATGAGAAGTGTTTTCGGGTTCCACATGACTTATAAGTTTTGTTCTGAAAGGGCACTAGTGTTGACACTACTTTGGCTAGTGTCGACACACTGTCCCAAAATAGCCCAGAAGGTGTTCTGGGAAGGCCTCTAGTGTCGACACTACTTGCGCTAGTGTCGACACACTGTCCCAGATTGGCCAGAAGGTGTTCTGGGAGCTATCTCTAGTGTCGACACCACCTGAACTAGTGTCAACACTACTTGACCTTTTTGCCTTGTATTTGAAGCACTATGTCGACACTACCTGGACTAGTGTCGACACTACTTGACCAGTTTGCATTATTTTGTCTTTGTTTGAAGCATTGTGTCGACACCAGTAAGGGGTGTGTCGACACTACTCTTACAAAAATTTTGCATATTTGGGTCTGATCATTTCATGATGTCCACTATCATGTGCATGATGTTATATGGTATGCATGGACCTAAAATAAATTAACCCATTGAAAAATAGTAATGATATGAATATGATTCTAATGTGTAATTGTGATTGATCTTATGTCCATTGAGTTATCTTGTGATCTTGCTTATTGTCAATTGATAAGATAAGAATATGATATGAATGTGGGGATGAATACATGTTAGTATGAACTTGCTAGTGGAGTTAATGTCATAATTTACATGTGAGTTTCAATAATTTTATGTTTTCCGGTGTTCAAATAATCATTTGTTAATTGCATACATGATAGGAAAGATCTGTAATTCGTCACTTACATATTGGTATGAATAGGCACACCCTTCTTGGGAAATTGAGAGTATATGATCTGCATATGATCTGCCTTTTTAAACATCCTCATGTCAAGACATTAATGAATTATGAAACATAAGATACGTCGTTATCTTGCCTTGTTCACTTGAGCTATTTGTCATACCTTGACTCTATGAATGACCATGTTCCTTTTACTATGAGCTTGTCATTGAAACTCTGTGGCCATAATATGAATCTTTTTGTTCGGCACAATGTGGGACTCCGGTCCAAATTTGAAACCAATGCCTGTGCAATAGGGGCCCTGTCTGGTCCTGGGGAGGAGCACCCCAACGTACTTTTTAACCGCGGGAGTATGGACTTGTGGTGCATGGCATGGCACTGATACGATATGCAAGATTTGTGAGAATGTGCCTTTGTTTGATATGATAAGTCTGATGTGATCTGATATGATATGATTTGATATGATACGTCTGATCATGTGAATGCATGATATATGTCCGAATATGGCCAATCTTTTGATACGATTCTATTCTTGAAATATCTGTCCTCTGTATATATGCATCTCGACTTTTGATCTGAAATGATATCCGTTCCACTTTGATATTCGATCTGTTAGTATTGCATGCATTGTCATCATATGCATGTTCATATCTTGCCTTTTAAAATGTTAATCATGTATATCAGTGCCCGCACCGTATTGAGATGTAAATCCTACTGAGCTAGTTCGCTCACCTATCATCCTACCTTTTTTTCAGGAAGTGATGAAGAACCCGTGGAGTCCGATGGGGCAAGGCAAGAGTGATGAGCACCCTCCATATGAGTCGATGATAGTGTAGAAATAGACAATTGAGTAGTCTATGTAATAGTTAACTTTTCTGGAAGTTTTATTTGAATAATGGACCTTTAGTTGGTTCTTTCTTATGTAAGGTTGTATCTAGTTGATTGAAATGAAGTAAAGAGTATCTTTGATGATGTATTATGATCTGAAAGGTGTTATTATATTCAATTGTGACTTTGTGCTATTCAATTGTGATACGTTCGTTTGTATCGTTCACGTCCCCGGTATTTATTCCGCTGCTAAATATCGGGGCGTGACAGTTGGTATCAGAGCCTTAAACTTTAGGGTCCAAGGGAATAAGAACATAGAATGAAACTAGATTACACGAGTCAAAATCTGTCGTACCTAATGTGAGCTTGGGTAGAGCCATGGGAATAGAAGTACATGTGATATGTTTAGATGACTGACTCATATTATTATCTTGAAGGTACTTATTACCTTAATGGCCGCTGAACGTGCCCATGCTAGGGACATGCAACGAGCAATACAGAACTTGACTCAGGCTATCCTACAAGCCACCCAGGGTGGAGGTAACCGCGGAGCCGGTGATCTCCATCGGAATTTTTGGAACATGGATCCGCCGAGGTTTGAAGGGAGTACTGACCCAGATGTTGCTGAACACTGGGTTAAGGAAATTGAAAGATATTCAGGGTCATACAATGCACAGACCAGAATAAAGTACTACTGGCAACTTTCCAATTGGAAAAGGATGCCAGGGCATGGTGAGCAATTTAAGGTCTTTTATGACCACAAGAGTTTGAAATACTTGTTCTCACAAAAGGAGCTTAACGAGACAAAGAAGGTGGTTACAGTACCTTAAGGACTTTGACTTTCCATTCAGTATCACCCTGGGAAAGCCAATGTAGTGGCAGACGCTCTAAGTAGACAACCAGGAGCTATGCTAGCTAGTATGATGCTGGGCGAATGGAAGTTATTGGAGCAATTTGCAAGCTTGAACTTAGACATGGGAAAGAAGGAAAAACAGGTAATGATTTCCAATCTCTAGATACAATCCGATCTACTGACTGAAATCAAGGAGAAACAAGGAGATGATTCATTCTTAGTTGAGATCAGGGAGAAGTTAGAACAAAGACCTGACTTCACATTATCAGCTGAGGGAAGATTACTATTTCGAGGTAGAACATGTGTCCCTGATCATGGAGAGCTCAAGAAGAGGTTATTAAATGAAGCTCACCAGTCCAAGTACACGATTCATCCTGGAGCAACAAAGATGTACCAAGACTTGAAAAGGTCGTACTGGTGGCCAAACATGAAGAGGGATGTGGCCGATCACGTGTCATACTGTTTAACATGCATGAAAGTCAAGGCCGAGCATTTCCGTACAGCTGGTGGACTGCTACCACTAGAAATCCCGGAATGGAAGTGGGATAGTATCGGTATAGACTTTATCATGGGATTGCCTAAGACTAAAGGTGGTATGGATGCAATTTGGGTAATAGTTGACGATTGACTAAATCAGCTCATTTCTTGCCGATTAAGAGTACATGGTCAGTGGATGTATTGGCTGTACTATATGTTAAGGAAGTAGTTAGACTGCATGGGGTTCCATCTAGCATAATATCAGATCGGGACCCTAGATTTACTTCACATTTCTGGAAGGGATTGCAAGCAGCAATGGGTACTAAACTGAATTTTAGTACTGCCTTCCATCCTCAGACTGATGGGCAAACCGAAAGGACCAATCAAATTGTGGAAGATATGCTTCGTGCTCTGGTGCTAGATTTTAGAGGGCGATGGGATGATCAGTTGTACCTGATGGAGTTTGCCTATAACAACAGCTATCAGGCAAGTATCAAGATGGCTCCATTTGAAGCCTTATATGGCAGGAGTTGCAGATCACCCCTTTGTTGGGAAGAGGTTGGGGAGAACCAATGGGTTGGACCCGACTTAGTTGAGGCGACTGTCAGAAAGGTTCAGATTGTCAGGGAACGTCTGAAGATAGCACAATCCAGACAGAAGAGTTATGCAGACAAGAGAAGGAGAGAACTAGAATTACAGGTTGGCGAACATGTGTTCTTGAAGGTCTCTCCTTCAAGGGGAATACAAAGATTTGGGGTCAAAGGAAAGTTGAGTCCCAGATTTATAGGGCCATTTGAAATTCTGGAAAGGATTGGTCAGGTGGCGTATAGACTTGCACTACCTCCACAGCTGGCGAACGTGCATAATGTGTTCCACATATCCATGCTGAGGAAGTATTTATTCGATGCCGACCATGTAATCAACCATGAAGACTTGGAGATTCGGGAGGACCTTACTTATGAAGAGAAACCGGTCAAACTGTTGGATCGGAAGATTCAACGACTCAGGAATCGTACCATACCTATGGTGAAGGTCCAATGGAGTCGAGACGGAGTTACTAATGCTACCTGGGAAACAGAGGAAAGAATGAAGAAAAATCACCCAGAACTATTCTCAGGTACGAACTACACCGTTATGAGTAAATTTGGGGACCAAATTTTTTAAGTGGGGGAGGATGTAACACCCCGAAAATTTAGTGATTTAAAAATGTTGGAAATAAAGGAGAATAAGTTACATAAACATATTGGAGAGACTTCCAATACCATGTGTTAATGACCCATTAACAAGATTGGGCCAATAGAGCACATTTGGACCAAGGATATAAATAAACTAGGACAGGAAATTTCTCAGAAATTCGTGTATGTAATTATGTCATAATTGGAGAGGGCAAGTTAGGATTAAAATTAAGGTAATTTGTCATGCAAGGTAAGCCAAAACCGAACCCAACACCAATTGGTGGTTTCCTAAACCTTTTCTACCTCTTTTGGGTCAAGGGAATCCCAGATTTTATGGAAACTGGGAAACAGAACTCGTAGCCCCTTTCCTAGTCTCGTTAGGACTCTTAACTACACCCTAAAACTATAAGAACTCGTCCCTAACCTCTTGGGGAAGGTTTAGAAACAAGTTGGGGTCGTGAGTAGCAAGTTTGGAGCGCTGGGGAAGTGGAGAACGGCTGGGGAAAATCATAGTCTTCCTCAACCTCGCTCTGCATCAACCTAGAAATCTGCAGAGAGTTCTTAACATCCAAAGGTAGGTGTTCTCGAGCCAAGATTAAAGAAACCAACACCATCATGTAGATCTTTGAGTCTAGGATCATTTGCACTTGGTTTGACTCAATTTCATGGTGTATACGTTGTGTATTCGTAGTTTTCCCGAAGTCTCGCACAGTTAGGGCTTTTTCCCATTCTTCTTATTGTCCACACGATTGACACTGAATTAGACTAAACTTCCTTCATGAAAGTTCTTCTACTTGTAGTCACGATCATCTTTTATGTTGTACGGTTTGTCCAAAAGTCTTTGTTAGAGAGTTATGAGCATGGTAAGAGAGTCTCTGCATGATACTGCGATTTCGGGCTACACTTGATTTTTGTTCTTCATATGTTTTCTCGAGATTCGAGACTGCATTAGATCAAACCCCCACATCAAAGCTCTTCTACTAGTTGACCTCGTCATCTTTCGTGTTGAACATTTTGTCTAAATGCCATTTGTTAGAGAGTTATAAGCGGGGTAAGTAAACCACTACATGAGATGTGTTTTCGGGTTCCACATGACTTATAAGTTTTGTTCTGGAAGGGCACTAGTGTCGACACTACTTGGGCTAGTGTCGACACACTGTCCCAAAATAGCCCAGAAGGTGTTCTGGGAAGGCCTCTAGTGTCGACACTACTTGGGCTAGTGTCGACACACTGTCCTAGATTGGCCAGAAGGTGTTCTGGGGGCTGTCTCTAGTGTCGACACCACCTGAACTAGTGTCGACACTACTTGACCTTTTTGCCTTGTATTTGAAGCATTGTGTCGACACTACCTGGACTAGTGTCGACACTACTTGACCAGTTTGCATTATTTTGTCTTGTGTTTGAAGCGTTGTGTCGACACCAGTAAGGGGTGTGTCGACACTACTCTTACAAAACTTTTACATATTTTGGGTCTGATCATTTCATGATGTCCACTATCATGTGCATGATGTTATATGGTATGCATGGACCTAAAATAAATCAACCCATTGAAAAATAGTAATGATATGAATATGATTCTAATGTGTGATTGTGATTGATCTTATGTCCATTGAGTTGTCTTGTGATCTTGCTTATTGTCAATTGATAAGATAAGAATATGATATGAATGTGGGGATGAATACATGTTAGTATGAACTTGCTAGTGGAGTTAATGTCATAATTTGCATGTGAGTTTCAATAATTTTATGTTTTCCGGTGTTCAAATAATCATTTGTCAATTGCATACATGATAGGAAAGATCTGTAATTCGTCACTTACATATTGGCATGAATAGGCACACCCTTCTTGGGAAATTGAGAGCACATGTTCTGTATATGATCTGTCTTTTGAAACATCCTCATGTCAAGACATTAATGAATTATGAAACATAAGATATGTCGTTATCTTGCCTTGTTCTCTTGAGCTATTTGTCATACCTTGACTCTATGAATGATTATGTTCCTTTTACTATGAGCTTGTCATTGAAACTCTGTGGCCATAATATGAATCTGTTTGTTCGGCACAACGTGGGACTCCGGTCCAAATTTGAACCAATGCCTGTGCAATAGGGGCCCTGTCTGGTCCTGGGGAGGAGCACCCCAACGTACTTTTTAACCGCGGGAGTGTGGACTTGTGGTGCGTGGCATGGCACTGATACGATATGCAAGATTGTGAGAATGTGCCTTTGTTTGATATGATAAGTCTGATGTGATCTGATATGATATGATTTGATATGATACGTCTGATCATGTGAAGCATGATATATGTCCGAATATGGCCAATCTTTTGATACGATTCTATTCTTGAAATATCTGTCCTCTGTATATATGCATCTCGACTTTTGATCTGAAATGATATCCGTTCCACTTTGATATTCGATCTGTTAGTATTGCATGCATTGTCATCATATGCATGTTCATATCTTGCCTTTTAAAATGTTAATCATGTATATCAGTGCCCGCACCGTATTGAGATGTAAATCCTACTGAGCTAGTTCGCTCACCCTATCATCCTACCCTTTTTCTTCAGGAAGTGATGAAGAACCCGTGGAGTCCGATGGGGCAAGGCAAGAGTGATGAGCACCCTCCATATGAGTCGATGATAGTGTAGAAATAGACAATTGAGTAGTCTATGTAATAGTTAACTTTTCTGGAAGTTTTATTTGAATAATGGACCTTTAGTTGGTTCTTTCTTATGTAAGGTTGTATCTAGTTGAATGAAATGAAGTAAAGAGTATCTTTGATGATGTTATTATGATCTGAAAGGTGTTATTATATTCAATTGTGACTCTGCGCTATTCAACTGTGATACGTTCGTTTGTATCGTTCACGTCCCCCGGTATTTATTCCGCTGCTAAATATCGGGGCGTGACATACTCATTCCTTTATCAGTTAGGAGTTTGCTAAAACTTTGGGAATACAATCAGTTCCACTACCTATACAAATAGAGGTTGCTACTCCTCTAAGTGAGGGTAAGAACTTAAGGAATATTACCTGCCAGTCAAATTCTGGTCAAAGAACATAATTTTTCGGGTGACTTGATATGCCTTGAGATGTGGGATTGTGATGTAATCCTTGGGGTAGATTGGCTATCTAAATATCATGTAAATTTTGATTGTCAATTAAGACAAGTAACTTTTCTGGGTATGGAGGTTTACTCTATGACTTTTGATAAATCCCGTATAAGAAGAATACCCATAATCTTAGCAGTTAAAGCATGCAAGTTAGTACAAAAAGGATGTCGAGGATATTTGGCTTCTGTGACATTAATAAATCAGAATACTACAGGATTGAAGGATATCTCAATAGTAAGAGAATTTCTTGATGTATTTCCGGAGGAACTATCTAGTTTACCACCTAGTAGAGAAGTGGAATTTTTAATTGAATTGGTTCCAGGAGCCACACCAATTTCAAGAACGCCTTATCAGATGTCAATGGAAGAGTTGAAAGAATTAAAAAGGCAATTGATGGAACTGATAGAGAAAGGATTCATTAGACTTAGTACATCTCCTTGGGGTTCTCCAGTACTATTTGTTAAGAAGAAAGATGGGACTATGCGACTATGCATAGATTATAGACAATTGAAACAATTAAGAATAAGTACCCACTTTGTAGAATTGATGATTGATTTGATCAATTGTCTGGAGCCCAGTATTTTTCAAAGATTTATCTTAGATCCGGTATCATCAATTGAGAATTCAAGAGGAGGATATTCATAAGACAACTTTTCGAAGTAGATATGGGCATTATGAATTTGTAGTGATGCCGTTTGGATTGACCAATGCACCTGCTGCTTTTATGCGGTTAATGAATGATGTATTCAGGTCATATTTGGATCAGTTGTAGTTGTATCATTGATGACATATTGATTTACTCTAAGAGTGTGGAGGAACATGAAACACATTGCATGTACTTTGCAATTGTTGCTAGATCATAAGTTATATGCGAAATTCTGTAAATGTGAATTCTGGTTGGAAAAAGTGACGTTCTTGGGACATGTCATTTCTAGAGAGGGATTTTCAGTAGATTCCTCTAAAGTTGAAGCTATTTAGAAGTGGGAACAACCTAAGAACATTACTGAAATTAGAAATTTCCTGGGTATGGCTAGCTATTATCGGCGGTTTGTTAAAGATTTTTCTAGGATTGCTTCACCTCTTACATAATTAACTCGAAAGGGAACTACATTTGAATAGAATGAGAGTTGTGAGCAAGCATTTCAAAGATTGAAGGAATGTCTATAAACTGCACCAGGTTTAGCCTTGCCGGTAGAAGGAAAAACATTTGAAGTTTATACTGATGCATTAAATATCGGATTAGAAAGTGTTTTGATGCAAGAAGGAAGAGTTATTGCCTATGCACCTAGAAAATTAAAGGCTCATGAGAAAAAATACCCAGTACATGATTTAGAATTAGCAGCGGTAGTTTTTGCTCTTAAGCTCTGGAGACACTACTATATGATAATCAATTCATAGTGTACTCCGATCATAAAAGTTTAAAGTATTTATTTTCACAAAAGGAATTGAACATGAGACAAAGAAGATGGATGGAATATATCAAGGATTATGATTTTAAGATTGAGTACCATCCTGGAAAAGGTAATACTGTGGCTGATGCTCTCAGTAGAAATCTCATGGCTAGAATATTTCAATACAAGTCAAAGAATGAAAATTGTTGGAAGAATTCTCTACATTGAGTTTGAAAGCTGAACCATAGGAAGATAAGATTATGATTAACAATTTGAAAGTGCAATCTAAACTGTTAAGACAAATTGGTGAACAACAAGACAATGACCCCACATTGATATAAATCAGAGAGAAACTGAATTCCAGACCTGACTTTAATGAAGATGCACATGGAAATCTTCGGTTCCGGAACAGGTTGTTTATACCGGATAATTCAGAAATCAAGAAACAAATATTAGAAGAAGCTCATCGGTCACATTATACTATCTATCCAGGAGTTGTCAAAATGTACCAAGATTTAAAGAAAATTTTTTGGTGGTGTAACATGAAGAAAGATGTTGTGGATTGAAATATTGCGGAAAACTACTATGAAGAAATCTGGAAGGGGGGGTTGAATAGATTTCTCTGGATTTAAAATTCACTTGATTAGAATCTTAGAAGAATTGAAATAAGATTCGAATCTAACAACCAATCACAATTCTGAACACTTTAAACTAATCAAATGATGTAGTAACAACGAACCTACCAAACATCTAGCGCACAAGCAAATAAACCACAGAGACACAGTGATTTAGGGTGGTTCGGATTACACAATTGTGTATCCTACATCCACCAACCACACACACATACACACAATGAGGCTTATGTTGCCAGTTCAGAAAACCAACACAAATCAACACACACACTGAGATAACTGAGATCTCAGATCTGAATACACACACGTGAAATTGGGCACAAGGATTGCACGAATCTCATAAACCACACACTATAGAATGAAATTAAGGTAAAGAACCAGACTAGACACTCGAATTGCAAATTGGGGATGTCTGGTTTGAATCTCCCTATTCTGCTTCCAGGTGGGAGATTAGCTCTTCTGCTTCAACTTCAGGAAGAAGACTCTGAAATCCAGAGAGTTCTCTTGATATGGATCATCCAAGGTACTTGAAGCTTCAATTCCTTCAGATCTGGATGAAATTCTCCAGGATGAAGTCCTCCTCCGAAATTGCCTGAAGCTTCTAGGAGTTGGAATAACTGATGTGTGTGTGCCACCAAATGTGAGTGGGTAAGGGGCATTTATAGTCCCATGGGTCCACACAACACAACTAGTACAAGTAAAAGCAGGGGATAACAAATCCCTTAGGGGCATACCCCGAGGGTGACGTACACTGAGAGGGGGGAGACCACTGCTAGCTATGGGGACCACGACTACCTCCCCGTCTCCTCTGCCCGGCGTGCGCCCTGCCGTTGCTGATAAGTCTCACTTGGGAAAGAAAGGGATGAGCTTCATAACAGAAGCTCAGTAGGGACTACCAATCTCCTACTAGCTCTAACAGGCAGAAGAATATACATAAACAATTTGAATAAAAATAGTTATATCTTCTACCTACGAAAGAACGTGCGGAAGAAAAGCTACTAACTAACAATGGGACGAAGGGTACAACATGATCGGAAACTCCGTACGACTGCTCGTCATGACCACCACATGGCTAGTAAACATAGACAGGGGGAAACCCCACCTGGACAAGGAACACTAGCTACGGAAAGCACTACCACTAGTCATCGGTCAGGTGCACCCACTGACGTCTTATCCTCGACCCAGGTCCAAACCTCCACGTCTCGTCAGAGTGAGGTAGGAAACAAGTAACACAACAGTAACCGCCGTAGTCTGGCTAGACTACGGTCCCATGTCTGGCCTCTCTAAGCAGTTCTGGGGCCGCAAAGAGCGAGGCAGTGAGAAAAGGGGGCTAGCCCGCACCGGTAGAACTCCGGCCATCCTCGGTGTCCCCTGCCTAACCAAGAGAGCTCTGAAAACGACTCGAGTCGCCGTCCTAACCACCATTTCCCTCAACTCCAGTCCGTGACTCGAGTACGCTCGTCGCCCCGAACGCTCCCTCTAGGCGTATGAGGATGGGGGTCCTAGGCAATGGTAACAACCACTCTCACGGGACAGGCCCTCAGGTGCCGAGCATCGGGCGAAAGACTATGTATGGACCGTACTAGGGAACTAGCACAGGTGCCACGGGTACAGTAAAAGAAGCAGAAATGGTGAAGACTTAACAAAGCACGGTACTTCGCAAGACCATAACCTGTATTTTGGCTGTAGTCGCGACGCATCGGGCCGTCGCGACCTTGTCACGATGCCCCACCTTGTCGCGCACATCACGGAGGCCATAGCCGTCGTGACCAGGTCGTGACATCCAAGAGTGTCACTATCAGTCACGACTGGCCAAGCCGTCGTGACAAGATCGCGACCTCTATAGCGGTCACGTCTTCAGTCGAGGGGGGTTCCAGAGCATCCTCCAGGAACCACCCCAAAACACGATACACACCTTTCCACGAGGGGGGGAGCATATGAAACATGTATGAAAGCTGTAATCACTCAAGCACCCTTAAAACACCACAAACATGGATTCACAAGAATCTACGCTCGATGGAAACCTCACTCAAGCACGAGCATGGATTCCTCACACTCCCACACCCCAAACCACGATGAAAACACTATCTTAAGGGGGAGGGGAGCATGCCTAGGGTGAGAGGATCAAGGGTCCCTACCTCCACAAGAAGAGCTGACCCGTTGGGGCCTTCACGTAGGAATGACCACCTCCTCCTCTCTCTAAGCACCATGACCACGTCCCCTGCATGAACGAGATGACACCACCTAAGCACGAGCACCACGAGCACGAAGAACGGGCGAGAAACCACAAGGGAGCTCGAGAGGGGGAGAAGAGGGAAGATGGAGAAGAGAGAGGGCGAGAGGGGAAGAATGGGGCGTGCCTTCGGTTTTAAACCAACAGCCCCCAAAATGCGACGGGTCGGCCCAGCGCGACAACACTAGTGTCGCGACGCCCCCCCAGGCGTCGCGACCCTGTCACGACGGCCACCCTCGGCACGACCCCAAAAGCAGTCAAACCTCGAAGATCGGAAAAAGCAAACACCGACGGCTGACCAGGTCGTGTCAACGCTGTACGCACCTGCCACCCGACACAATCGTTCTGACAGATAGACAACGATCACGTCTGTCAGAAAAGCAGTCGCGACACCATCAGACGCCGCGACAAGGACATGACGGCCCACCCCGCCGCGACAAGAACGCGATGGCCGGGTTCGGCACGTCACCAAACCCATCACGGCAGGCCACTCTGGCGTGACCTGTCGTGACCAGGGCGCCTGTCACAACCATGAGGTGGGGTCAAGGGCCCAAGGGGGGCCGGGTCTTACATTCCACCGACCTTAAGACATTTCGTCTCGAAATGAAAATAACTCAGTCTCAACCTGGAAAGCACTACAGGGAGAAATAACATACCAATCAATCAAAAAATAGGAACTGCTCGCACATATTATCCTCGCACTCCCAGGTGGCCTCGCCACCAATGCGGTTCTCCCAAATGACCTTCACTAGCGGAATTTACCTCCGGCGCAACTGCTGCACTCTACTGTCGACAACTCTTACTGGGTACTCTAGCACTGACAGATCTGGCGCTACCTCAACTGCGAGTAGTGCAACATGTGCGAAGGATCCGCAACGTACTTCCTGAGTTGCGAACGTGGAAAACACTGTGCACACCTGCCAGCTCCACCAGAAGACTCAACCTGTAAGCCACTTTGCCGATCCTCTCTGAATAGGGAAAGACCCAATGTACCTGGGACTGAGCTTTTCGTTCCTGCCAAACCTCATAACTCCCTTGGTCGGCGAGACCCAAAAGAACACGAGGTCCCTACACTAAACTGCAACGGCCGTCTGCGGACATCTGCATAGCTCTTCTGTCTGCTCTGTGCTGTCTGAAGCCTCTGCCTGACAAGTCTGACTGTGTCTGCACACTACTGCACCATCTCTGGTCCCAAAAGCTACCTCTCTCCGACCTCGAACCAGTGAAGCGGTGTCCTGCACGGGCGACCATACAAAACCTCGTATGGTGCCATTCCGATGCTCAAGTGATAACTGTTATTATACTCGAACTCTACCATCGGAAGGTGCAACTCCAGGTGCCACTCCATTCAAATAGCACGCTCTCAGCATATCCTCCAGGGTCTGAATCGTCCTCTCTGACTGCCCATCTGACTATGGATGATTCGTTGTGCTCAGCTCAACTCTGTCCCTAGAGATCTTTGCAAACTACGCCAAAACCGACGTGAACCTCGGATCTCTGTCGGAGACGATCGAAACTAGGTTCCGTGCAATGGAACAACTCTGTCCACGTACAGCCTGGCTAACCTGTCCACTGACTACGACTTCTGACTGGAAGAAAATGTGTTGCATTGATCAAACGATCCACGATCACCCAGATACCATCGTGCCTCTGCGGAGTACGGGCAAACCAACCACAAAGTCCATGGTGATATTGTCCCACTTCCACTCGAGAATGGGCAACGCCTGCAGCTCACCACTAGGACACTGATGCTCAGCCTTCACCTGCTGACAGGTAAGGCACCGAGCGACAAACTCTGCTACGCCCCTCTTCATCCCTGGCGACCAAAAGAATCTCTTCAAGCTGTGGTACATCTTGGTGGAACCAGGATGAACAACATACCTTGATCTGTGAGCCTCTGACAATAGCACCTGGCGCGCCTCCTCGGGAACGTACAAGCGGCCTCTGAACCTGACCTCGCTGTCCTCATCCAGCTTAACCTCTTGCATCTGCAAAATATCAGCCAACTCGGAGTCTGCCTGCTGTTCCTGCAACACCTGCCTGAACATTGACGGACGAACTGACATACTGGTCGCCATAGCACGGTCTCTGTGCCTCGACGGGTTAGAACACTCCCTGAGAATAGCTCCTCAAACAACTTCCACTCTCGGACCATCACGAACTCAAGCGGACACGCCTGCTCAAGCATCGGCCACGACGTTAGCCCTCCCTGGAGATAGGAGAGGGTTAGGTCGTAGTCCTTCAAATACTCCATCCATCTGTGTGCCTTGAGTTCAAATCCCTCTGAGTGAAAATGTACTGCAAACTCTAACGGTCGGTGAAGATCTCAAATGCCTTGCCATACAGTAGTGCCTCCACAACTTTAGAGTGAACACACTCACTACTGCAACTCCAAGTTGTAGGTAGGGTACTCTCCTCATGCTTCTTGACCTGTCGAGAAGCATAGGCAACGACCTCACCATGCTGCATCAGCACGGCACCAACCCGATCTCAACGGTGTAGACCACAAACCCTCCGCTGCCCGACGACTAGACCAACACTGGCGCTGAAGTCAACCTCATCTTCAGCTCCTAGAAACTCCGCTCACAGTCCTTTGACCAAACAACCTGACGTCCAGCCTCGTCAACCTAGTCAACGGCTCTGCAATCCTGGCAAAATCCTGGATAAACCTCCTGTAGTTAACCTTGCCAGACCGAAGAAGCTGCGAACCTCTGATGCTGATGTGGGCTGCTCCCACGACAACACTACCTCCACCTTGGTAGGGTCTACTGCCACACCAGAACCTGAGATCATGTGCCCGAGAAAGTGCACCTCTCGCAGCCAAAATTTGCGCTTATCAAATTTGGCATAAACTCGGTGACTCCGCAGGGTCTCCAGCACGATCCTTAGGTGCTCCTTGTGCTCCTCCTCGAAATCCGAGTAGACCAAGATGTCATCCACAAAGATGACCACGAACCGGTCCAAGTACTCACTGAACACCTATGCATCAATCCATGAATGTTGTAGGCATGTTCGTCAGCCCAAATGGCATCACAATGACTCGAAGTGACCGTACCTGGCGCGGAAAGCCGTCAAGCCAACATCAGACTCTCTGATCGTTAATTGATAGTAATCGAATCTCAAGTCAATTTTTGAGAACACCCTGGCTGACTGCAACTGGTCGAACAAATCATCAATTCTCGGCAATGAATACTTGTTCTTTACTGTAACTTGGTTCAACTGTCGATAATCAATGCACAAACGCAGACTACCTTCCTTCTTCCTCACAAACAAAATAGGCGCTCCCCACAGCGAACGACTCGGACGAATGAAGCCCAGCTCAAGCAACTCCTGTAACTGGCGCTTCAACTCGCGCAACTCCACGGAGCCTCCGTAAGGTGCCTTAGGCAAAGGCATCGTACCGGGCAAAATCTTGATGGAGAACTCTACCTCCTGCTCAGGCGCAAACCAGGTAGATCCTCCAGAAAAACATCAGGGAACTCAGAAACAACTGACACATCAAAAACTGACGATCCGCTAGGCTCCAATGAACAAACAGAAGCAAGTACGCTACACAGCCATCACAGATCAACCGACGAGCTCTACAGAAGGAAATAAAGGGTCAACGGGTAGACCAGATACCTCGGAAGTAGAGAATGGGCGCTCCAGGTATCCAAAACCGAACGGTCTTCTACTGACAATCAACCACCGCTGAGTGAGCCTCCAACCGGTCCATGCCTAGGATGACATCAAAGTCACCAAGCTGCAACCCGTACAACCTGGCCGGCAACTGGTGCCCCTCAACCTCAACAGTGACGCCCTCCAAGTAACCCAAAGAACGCATGTAGTGACTGGACGGGAGATCGACCATCACGTCACACTGCCTCTCAAGTCTGTGACGAACCAGAGACTCATAAAACTCCTTGGAAGAAAAACAGAGAGAAGCACCGGGGTCAACCAAAATATGGGCAGCTCTACCAAGGATAGACAAGGTACCTATAACCAGGTTCTATGCCTCGGCCTGCTCCCTGGTAAGAGCCATCACACGACCACAACCACGCCCAGCTGCGGCGCCTGTTGGGGCTGCTGGTGCTGTGGTGGCTGCTGGTGCTGAGGGAACTGCTGCTAGTGGTACTACTGCTGCTGCTGAAACTGTGGAAACTGCTGAGGCTGCTGCTGGCACTGCTGCTGCTGCTACTGACGAGGTGCCTGCTGCTGGGGAGGGTACTGGTACTATGGTAGCTGCTGTGCATACTGCACTGGCTGCTGCGGCTTCTGGACTTGCCCCATCGGGCAATCCCTCTAAAGTGGCCCGGTAGACCATAAGTGTAGCAGACTGCCTCCTGTCTGCCCTGCTCAATTCCCTTCCGGACTGACTGCTCTGCAAACCTCGACTGGCGCTTCTGCTGCTTCCCCCTGCCACCACCATGTGTGGTCATCTGCTTGAACCTCGAGCACAATCCGGAACTACCTGAACTGCCTGAGACCGAAGAAGAAGAAGTCGCGCTGCCGCAACTACCTACAGGACGCTGATATGGCGAGGACCTGGAAGAGGCTCCTCCCTGCCGTTGTTGCTGGTACTACTGGGGCTGCCAGGTCTCTCTCTCCAAGGCGGCGGCCTTAGCCACAACCTCTCCTAAAGTGGTACACATGTGAGCCGTCACACCCCACCTCAAGTCTAGCCTCAAACCTGCAATGAACCTCTCCGCACAAGCCTGCTCACTGCCTGCTACATGAGGAACATGCCTCAACAACCGGACGAACCGCAGGTGGTACTGAGTAACTGCGAGGTCGCCTGAACCAACCTCATGGAACGGGTCCTCTCTCACGTCGAGTGTAGTCGCGGAAGTACTCGCCGTGAAAGACCTCCAAAAATTGCTGCCAAGTGATCCGATCTAAATGCTGCCCCTGGAAGTGAGTCTGCCGCTGAACTCTCCACCACTCGTGGGCTGCTCCCTTGAACTGGTACACCGCCAATCTGACCTGGTCCTCCTCGGTGTACTCCATGGTCTCGAACGTGCGCTCCATCTCGTGCGCCCAGCTCTCTACCTTATCTGGATTACACTCACCGAAGAACATTGGTGGTCGGAGATGCAAGAACCTCTCCAAGAGGGCGGTCCTGTCCTCCGTGACTGCCGTCCTCCTCTGGCTGGCCCGGGTGCTCTCGGTACCTGACGCCTTCTGAACTGCTGGCTCCTCCTCCTGTGGATCTGCCTGCTACTCCTGTACCACTGGGGGAGGTACTGGAGGGTGACCTCCCGCTGTCGCCTGCCCAGGCTGCCACGTCCCCTGGAGCATGGCCCTGAAGAACTGCTCAACCATGGGGAACCAATCTGCGTACTGCTGCAGTTGAGGCTGGTACTCCTACTGCTGCTGCCCGCCAGCCGCTGCCACTGCGGTCGGTGCACCCTGAGGCTATGCCACAGACTCCTCTACTGACACCTCCTCCTGGACCCGCCCCTGCGCGGGCATATCCGACTCATCCTGCTGCTCAACCAGCTCTCTGACTTGCCTGCGCCTGTGCGAAGCCATATCCTGTACGGCACACAACCGACAAGGTTAACAATGCCACTCGGGTGGCTAGCAGTGTACTTGTACTACTGTTGGGACTTCCTGTCGCAGTTTAAATCTTCTACAAGTCCTTTCAGACTCTTGCTCTGATACCAACTGTAACGACCCGAGAACCTGACCCTCGGCCCACGTCGAGGACCCGATTTTCACGGTCACCGCCCATGGATCCGGAGACCCGGAGGGCTATAATATAATCTAATAGGATATGTAGCGGAAGTAAACGTCAACTTCTAAGCTAGAAGCACACACGCGAAACAGAAAGAAGAGCAAGACCGCTGTGTGCGCTTAAGTATAGTCCCAACACAACACACTAGTAAAAGTAAAAGCAGGGGATAACAATCCCTTAGGGGCATGCATACCCCGAGGGTGACGTACACTGAGAGGGGGGAGACCACTACTAGCTACGGGGACCACGACTACCTCCCCGTCCCCTCTGCCTGGCGCACTGTAGCAATGGCTAGGACCAGATATGGTACATAATACTAGCAGGGACATACAAATTATCAGAGACAGAATTAAGATAGCTCAATCCAGGCAGAAGAGCTATGCAGACAAAAGAAGAAGGGACTTAGAATTTCAGACTGGAGATCATTAATGCTGAAGGTATCCCCGACCAGAAGATTTCAGAGGTTTGGGATGAAAGGCAAGCTGAGACCGAGATTCATAGGTCCATTTGAAGTATTAGATAGAGTTGGCGAGGGGGCGTACCGACTAGCACTACCTCCCCAGTTCTCTACCGTACATAACGTGTTCATGTGTCAATGCTGAGAAAGTACGTGTACGATCCATCGCACGTAATCAGCTATGATGACATTACTCTGAACAAGGATATGACCTATGAAGAAAGGCCAGTAAAGATCTTAGACAAGAAGATGCAACAGCTTCGGAATCGGTTATACCCGTGTTAAGTATTATGGAGAAACCATGATATCGAGGAGGCCCCGTGGAGCCCGAAGCGTTATTGCGATAGAATTATCCGGAATTATTAGTAAGTCATTCTTCCTCTTACGATTCTATGAATTGAGGACCAAATTCTTTTTAAGAGGGGGAGGATGCAGCACCCTTGATTTTTAAAATCAAGAAAATAAAAATTTATTATTTATAAATGAGATAAATTAATTTAATTATAATAAAGGGAGAATACATGGAATAAAAGGGAATTAATGCAATACCCATTAAGCTAAATTATTAATGGGTTACTCTAATAACCCAAACCCAATGAAATGGGCCCAAATAGGGATAGTCCCTCATAGGATGAGAGTTAAATTAATGAAATTCGTATCTAATTAGTTAAATAAATAATAAATGGTTAAGATAAATGTTAAATAACCCTTATATATCCAAAAGAACAGTCCTTAACCCATCCTAACTCTTTAACCCCGAAATTAAGCTCTCTCCCCTCCCCATTAGATGGATAAATGAGAGAAAAGGGGAAGATAAATATGCAAATTCGGAATTAATAAAAAAAGGGAGTTTTAGAAGGAGTAAAACTCTAATAGCAACCCAATACACCCCCCAAACTCGTCCCTATCACCCATAGTTCGTGGCTGGAGACCTAGGAGACGAAGGGAAGGCTAGAGAACCAAGGAGCAAGGAAGGAGAAGGCTTGGAGCAAGAAGGGTTCTCTTATTTTCGTCATTCAAACTAGGGCTTTCTTACTTCACAAAAAAGGTAGGCAATCTCTCAAGCACAAATCGTAAAATAATTTCCCTAGGTAGCCTTCATGTACCTCTTCAAAAGCCCTATGGTTTCGTTGTGTTCCGTTCATCCATTTGAGCGAATTTAATTCGTGAAGTCCTGCTGTCACCATGAACCCAAATCTCATGTTTTCTCTAATACCTTGCACGACTTGTTCCCATACTATGAGAAAATCTCATTGATACTACCATGTAATAGCTTTCAAAGCCTTTGGTTTTGTGCTATTTCGATCTCCCATGAGGGAGAATTAATTCATTGAATCCCTGTCAGATACATGCACCCTACCCTTCATGATTGCTTGTGAACCCCGTTCATGCTTGACTTCAGATCATGATAAAATTACCATAAATACTACTCCTTGTTATCTTTTAAACGCCTCTAGTTTCATAATATTTCGTCATGTATACCTCTGTAATTAATTCGTTGAACCCTGACTGCGTCGGTTTAGGTCACCAAAAGTAACATAATCAATGCATGTCTAACCTTGTCTATTTTCAAATTAATCGTGCATGTTGATAGATATACATGTCTACTTTCGTTTAGAACTGATTTCATGATTTTTGGATCATCGTGCGATTTTATACTGAATTTATAATGACCTTGTGTCAAGAAGGGTCTACCCAGAGAAAAAGGGGAAAAACTGGACCGCCCCTGTTATCGCGACGGCGCGATGCACCGCGATAACGAGAGTGTCGCGGTCGGCTTTGAGGCCGCGTCGTGAACGCGACGGCCCTAGCCGCCGCATTTCCAATCCCGAACCGAGCCAGGCCGGCCGGTTCGCCTGTCGCGCCAGGCCGCACCACCGCGACCTGAACCGCGACAGGATAGCCCGTCACGATATGTTACTTAACGTGACCTAGCGCCCCGTCGCGACTTGATCGCGACAGGTCACCTCGTCGCCTTCTTGAAATTTCGGCCAGAACAGATAATTGTGCTTATATCCCTGCTGATTAGTCTATATACTTCTTAATTAGCCATGATTAACCTATGTTATAATTGATTCGACTTGGTAAATTAATAATTGGCATTAATGATATACATTTAATTATTTAAAATGACATTTACACGACTTGTCATATCCTCAAGATTCTTTACACTTGCACACACATAATATTTAAATTGCCATTTGACCTTGATAATTTGCAATAATATATTCGGTAATTATCGAAATAAATGACTAAATTACCCTATTTTGTTAACACAATTGTTTCTGTTTTTACTCGTGCGTTTATCTACCGTTACCGTTTTCCCTCGACCTTCGAGCATCGAGGCACGAGGACCCGTTTTTACACACTTTCCTTGACTTGGACCACCTCTCCACCGGGAATACTCTCGATTGGACCAGGGACTCCTTGTCAAGACCTCCGTAAGTCTTCTTGGCTTTGGCGCACGTCCTTAGTCAACGAGCTGGTTGTACCTCAAAACCGTTACACCTTAGGGATCAGTACGATCCATACCTTAGTATATTCCTTCTCGTCTTGAGTTCACACCGACCCCGGACCCGTGTACACAGCACGGCTAAGGGGCGGTTGTGACTTCTACCAGACTGCCGCACCCGACTTGGTGCTGTGCAACCATTACTATCGTGTTTATCGTGTTTTACGAATTGTCCCTATCTCATCTATTATCTATATCCTCTCATCTGTTCACATTCTCTCTACACTCTCATCTATCTCGTCTAGTACTCTCTTATCTCTTCTTGGTACTCTATTGCCATTCGTGTGATTGTCTAAGATAAAGAAATGACTAATGCCAGCGCATAGGGCCCGATCAGGTCGTGGGAGGAGCGCCCGAAAAGTGCCAGTACCCATGGGAGTTAAAATGATCATAGGATGGTTTACGGCATGCATCCAGCGCCATTTTACTATCTAGATTAATCTATGACAATCAAGTGCTATCTCTACAAGTGCAAGCGTGATCGTTACTAGTGCACCGTTGTGCAATTTACATGTTATATCGTTACATGGCCATTCTATTTCGTTCTCGTTGTACTATTTCCTGTGCCAGTTGCAATTGTTCTCTCGTTATCGTGACATGCTCTACATGACTTTACTCTCTAGTTAACCTGCTATTAAGACATTAACTATTTAAAGCATGCTTGTGTTCATGAGATATTAAGTCCTACTGGGCGTTATTCGCTTATCCTGCGTATTTATTTAATGTTTCAGGTGAGTCGGATGGAGACAACCACATACGAGGACGGGACTGAGGGAGATGTCAAGAGTGACCATTCAGTCACCAGTGCTATCTAGTAGTAGTTAGTGTAGTTATGAGTTAGTGAGTCAGTTAGTCAGAATGTAATAGTTTGAATTTGAATAAAGTACTATGGCCCTAGTTCTGGCTCTGATACGTTGATGTAATGATGACTAGTGGATTATTATGAAATTGAATTTTTTTTGTATTATTCCATTGTGCAATGGTTTGCATTTATTTCTCGCTCTGTACTATTTAATAACTGTAATCCCGCTCCGATATTCCACGTCGGGGCGTTACAGTTTGGTGGTATCATAGCCTAGGTTATTCTTAAGTATAGGATGATCTAGGTTTGACCTGACTTGACTTAGAGTCTAATTCCATACCTATGTGAGATGGGTAGAACTGGGTAATAAGATAAAATGGATACACACACGCACAACTTAGTGCAAACCCAACGACTTACATTTTTAATTCTCTTTTGAAGGAACTTAATTATCAAAAATGGCAGCGGAGCGTGCTCAACTCCGTGACATGCAGCAGACTATCCAATAGCTTACCCAAGCATTACTTCAGGCTGCGGGAGCCAACAACAACAATAACAACAACCGAGCAGCTGGTGATTGCATAGAAATTTCTGCAACCTGAATCCGCCTCGATTCAGTGGTACCACAGACCCTGATGAGGCCGAGAACTGGCTCAAGGAGATTGAGCGTATCTTCCGCGTTATGCAATGCGTGGATGGAGATAAGCTTTTACTTGCCACATTCCAGCTTGAAAGGGACGCCCGTGCGTGGTGGGAGTCCATTGAGGCAACACGGGCAGACGCGCAATTTACCTGGGAGGAGTTCAAGGAGCACTTCAACTCCAAGTACTTCTCAGAAAGAGTCCAAGAGAGGAAGGCCTCTGAGTTTGCTGCACTTAAGCAGAGGAACCTCACAGTTGCTGAATACGAAGCACAGTTCTTCCGATTGGCTCGATACGCCAATCATCTGGTCAGTACAGAACGAATGAAGGCAAAGAGATTCCTTAATGGGCTCAGGCCCGCTTACATCACTCAACTTGCGCCATTTGATATTCAGACCTACCCAGAGATGGTCAGGAGAGTACAATGCCTGGAAGATGCGACTGAACTCACTGAGCGCATCAAGGGTAGAATGTTCAGGAAGGAGCAACCTTCCGGAGTATCGAGCAAGCCTACTAATGGCAAGAAAAGGCCGTTAAGTATCACTGACAGGCCAAGCCAGGAGCGGAAGCCCAAAGTCCCCACCACTACTACTCCGAACAACAAGCCCAGATGCAAACATTGTGACAAGCTGCGTCACACGACAGAAGAATGCTGGAGGAAGGCAGGTGCATGCCTTCGTTGTGGGAGCCGAGAGCATCGGATTCCTGAATGCCCATTACTAAGGGAGAATGAGAAGCGTCCTGCGGGACCAAAGAAGCCAGGCAGACTCCAAGCCCTACAAGAGGTGGAGACCACCGAGGAGGTGGAGTTGTGGAAGGTACACTACCGGTCTTTTCTCATTCGCATTTGTGTTGTTCGATACTGGCGCAACACATTCGTTCATATCACAAGCATTTGCTGATACCCTAAATGAGAAACCTGCATCTATGACATTTGAATTATCTGTCACAACACCACTAGGAGAAAAGGCTCAATTAAATAAATTTTTCCATTAGCTGATGTTAAGGTCGGTGAACTTAACCTTAGAGCTGACTTGATCTGTATGCCCATGGAGGGCTACGATGTCATTCTGGGAGCCGATTGGCTATCCACGTATGGGGCTATCATGGATTGTAGAAGAGGGAAAATTTCTTTTAGTGAATTCCCTAAGCTGACCTTCACAGGACGTAGGCACAAGCAACACTTGTCCCTCGTCTCTGCTATAAAGGCACAGAACATGATAAGAAAGGGCTGTGTGGCATTTCTCGCCGCAATTGTAGTTGAGAAGAAAGCAACTAAGATATCAGACATCCACATAGTGCAAGAATATCCAGACGTGTTTCCCGATGAGCTGCCAGGCATTCCACCCGAGAGAGATGTAAATTTCTCAATTGATCTTGTACCTGGAGCTGCACCGGTTTCACGCCAACCCTACAGGATGTACCTGCTGAATTGAAAGAGTTGAAAGAGCAATTGATGGAACTTCTAGAAAAGGGTTTTATTAGGCCAAGTACTTCTCCTTGGGGCACCAGTGTTGTTCATCAAGAAGAAGGACGGATCTATGAGGTTATGCATCGATTACAGGCAGTTGAACAATCTCACTATCAAGAACAAGTACCCTCTTCCGCGTGTCGATGAATTATTTGATCAAATATCAGAGCTAAATATTTTTCTAAGATTGACCTTAGATCGGGATATCATCAGATGAGGATTCAAGATGCAGATAGTTACAAGACAGCTTTCAGGAGCAGGTACGGTCATTATGAATTTGTAGTCATGCCTTTTGGACTAACCAATGCTCCTGCAGCTTTTATGCAATTAATGAACAGCATCTACCGCCCTACCTCGACAAGTTCGTCGTGGTATTCATTGATGATATTCTCATATACTCCAAGACCAAAGAAGAGCACGAGGAGCATCTGAGGATCGCTCTGCAAATCTTGCGGGACAACCAACTCTACGCCAAATTGAGCAAGTGTGAATTCTGGCTCGAGGAGGTGTCATTCCTAGGCCATGTCATTTCCAAGGATGGTATCGCTGTCGACCCTTCCAAGGTAGAAGCTGTGCTGAACTGGGAAAGGCCGACCAATGTCACCGAGATCAGAAGCTTTCTTGGACTGGCTGGATATTACAGACGGTTCATAAAGACTTCTCCAAGATAGCTGTACCTCTTACGCGTCTTACGCGGAAGGAAAACCCATATGTCTGGAGCAAGGAGTGCGAGAAGATCTTTCAGACACTCAAGCAATTGTTGACATCTGCACCTGTCCTCGCATTACCAGTCGAAGGCGCAGGATTCTCAGTCTACACTGATGCATCTGGAATCGGTCTAGGCTGCGTATTAATGCAGAATGAGAACGTGATAGCCTATTCATCAAGGCAATTGAAGCAACATGAGGTTAACTATCCTGTCCATGACTTAGAGCTAGCTGATGTGGTATTTGCACTCAAGATCTGGAGGCATTACCTATATGGGGAACAATTCATTGTTTACTCCGACCACAAGAGTTTGAAGTACTTATTTTCTCAAAAGGAGCTCAATATGCGACAACGGAGATGGCTGGAGTATTGAAGGATTTTGATTTCAACATTCAATATCACCCAGGCAAAGGTAATGCAGTAGCTGATGCACTTAGCAGAAAGCCAGTAGCTCCGATATCTTGTCTAGTTATGGGCGAGATGCAATTGTTAGAGCAATTCGCTAGTCTAGATCTGAATATTGAAAAGAGAAGTGATAAGATGTTAGTGGCTAACCTTAAAGATCAACCCGACATCTTTGTCGAAATCAGAGAGCAACAGGCTAACGATCCGTTTCTGATCAGAGTAAGGGAGACCATAGTTGACAAGCCAGACTTCTCCATCGCTGAAGATGGAAGAATATTATTCCAAGCTAGGACATGTGTGCCTGACAATGAAGAGCTGAAAAGGAAACTGATGGATGAATCCCACAAGACCAAGTACACAATACACCCAGGCGCAACCAAGATGTACCAGGATATGAAAATGTCATTTTGGTGGCCAAACATGAAGCGTGAGGTAGCTGAGCATGCCGCGCACTGCCTCACTTGCCAGCAAGTAAAAGCAGAACACCGTCGTTCTGCGGGTGTACTTAGGCCCCTGGACATACCTGAATGGAAGTGGGAAAGCATCGGCATGGATTTCATCATGGGTTTACCCCGAACTCGTGGTGGACTTGATGCTATATGGGTTATTGTGGACCGTTTAACCAAGTCCGCACACTTCCTTGCCATTAAGAGCACTTGGAGTGTGGATGTGTTAGCAGCTTTGTATGTGAAAGAAGTAGTCTGACTACATGGAGTTCCAGTATCCATTGTCTCAGATCGTGACCTCAGATTCACTTCTAGATTCTGGAAGGGACTCAGACTGTCCTAGGCACAAAACTCAACTTTAGCACAGCTTTCCACCCACAGACGGATGGACAGACTGAAAGGACAAATCAAATAGTGGAAGACATGTTATGAGCCTGTGCTATAGACTTTGAGGGGTATTGGAATGAACAACTGTCTCTAATAGAATTCGCCTACAACAATAGTTATCAGGCCAGCATCAAGATGGCACCATTTGAAGCACTGTATGGCAGAAGTTGCAGATCGCCAGTATGCTGGAATGAAGTAGGTGAGCAACAATGGCTAGGACCAGATATGGTACATAATACTAGCAGGGACATACAAATTATCAGAGACAGAATTAAGATAGCTCAATCCAAGCAGAAGAGCTATGCAGACAAAAGAAGAAGGGACTTAGAATTTCAGACTGGAGATCATGTAATGCTGAAGGTATCCCCGACCAGAGGATTTCAGAGGTTTGGGATGAAAGGCAAGCTGAGACCGAGATTCATAGGTCCATTTGAAGTATTAGATAGAGTTGGCGAGGTGGCGTACTGACTAGCACTACCTCCCCAGTTCTCTACCGTACATAACGTGTTCCATGTGTCAATGCTGAGAAAGTACGTGTACAATCCATCGCACGTAATCAGCTATGATGACATTACTCTGAACAAGGATATGACTTATGAAGAAAGGCCAGTAAAGATCTTAGACAAGAAGATGCAACAGCTTCGGAATCGGTCTATACGCGTGGTGAAGGTATTATGGAGAAACCATGAAGTCGAGGAGGCCACGTGGGAGCCCGAAGCGTTATTG
>JACBKR010002554.1:0-34300 GCA_014218235.1 Colocasia esculenta | reverse complement strand
TGGGAGTTTTGATTTCAGATTGTTGGGCTACTGGGAGGTTCGATTGTAAGAGAGATCGATCCAGTGTGTTGCCGGGAACTGTGATTTGAATTTTAGTTCATGTTATTCTTCATACAAATCTTTGATTGAGTTCTTTAATTTCTTCTTGTATTATTTTGATCTATGTTCTTCAGTAATAACAGTAGAAATTTGAGTTTGCAATTTTTCATTCTGTTCTTATTCTCTGTTTAATTCTTGAGCTGTGAGTAATGATCCGGTGTTGTGGAGAGTTGTGACGGTTCATCCCTTAAGCTTTAGGGGTACATTGGCTCGATAATTTTCTGTTGAGATTCGCTAATTTCAATTCTACTTGTTCTTCCATTGAGCTTGACATGTTGGATGTGAGGAATTTGATTGATGAAATTTATAGAATAATTGCAATATTATTTTGGTGAAAATGTGAATGGTTTAAGTCAAAGTAGTTTAATTCATGCTTTATTCTGCCTCTCCGTGGATATGACCTGTTCTCACCATTGTGCTAGTTCCTTTTTACTATTTTAATTCTGTGAGACAGTTTAGAGGAAGTGGGCATATTGATTTGTGCATGGACTCTCGACAACGGAATTGCACAATCAACAATGTCGCGCGCTTCAATGCTCATTAAAACAATTTTTTTTCTGGCAGAGCAATGACATGAATACGAGAAACTGCACACCTTCAAAAAAAAGGGATGAGCTATGTATGTCAGGAAGTGTCATGCTATCTCTGTTCTAAGGGGTTAAATCAAATACTTAAGATCAATGTTAGCTGAGTAATTGGAAATATTGACGTCTGATAAACGTATATTTCCATGTCAAAAGGTTTTCATTAACCCCTTGAGGCAGAATAATTAGTAAATCTTCAGTAACTAGAGACTCTGGTGTGTGAAAAACATGTGTACTTGAGTGAAAAGGTTTACTATATTTGAATGCTCATTGCCTCTATTTCAAGAAAAATCAATCAAACAAAATGGACAACTTCTTGCCTAACTCAGACCTTTTATGGATGTTTAACTTCAATACAAATTGCATTATACTGGTGAAATCACCTTACTTTGGTTTAGTAAGGCTTAAAATAATGATTTGTTCTGAAGATAATATTTTAATTCATTAAGTTGTAATCCAGGTTTTCCAAAATTACTTAATGATCATGTCTTGTATGGTATTCCTCAAACCAGTAAATTTGCAAAGGCATGATGATGAGAATTTGGATGTGAAATCTTTAACATGTTAAAAATCCTTGAATAATTAGTTTTAGATCTTTTTAATCTTAATAAAGATTTTCCTTCTTATCATTTTTTAAAAAATTCTACATTTCCTGTCAACTCAGGTCGACACACATCTTGTCTGTGTCGACACAACAACATCTCAGGTCGACACACATCTTGCTTGTGTCGAAACAACTACACCCAGGCGGCGGTTCAGGTTTGGGGTAAATGGACATGCAGTTCATTTTATCTCTTTCTTTTGGTGTCGATCCTCTCCTTAAATGCACTGAAACCTAGGTCGACCCTATCCTTCGGTTTCCCAAACTTTCAAACTTCCCTCTTCTCCACAACCTGGACAGAACCGATCCCCTGATTTCTCCCAGGGTTCTTCATCCTTCCTTCAGACTTCTCCATCTCTCTCATCTCAGGCATTCATGGCACCCAAGCTAACTCCAAGGCGTGGAGCCAAGGCCAGGGCGGCCGCAAAAGGTGTGTTATCGAAGAACCACCAGTGGAGAGAAGGAGCAAGTTCCGCCATGATCCTTCCAAGAGAAAATCAGATTCCATCCATTCTGGTACACCCTCCAAGCGAGGCAGATCAACCCTTCAAAGCAAAGGCAAGTCTCCTATGCAATATGATAGCCTAAGAGAAAGATTTTGCAAGACTTAATTCTACTGATGAGGACGGTTCATCTTCTTCTGCCGGTTCATCTTCCTCAGACACATCTCAGACTCCGGTAGCAACACCCTCCAAGTCCTTTTTATCTAAAGGAAGATCTATTTTGAAACCTAGGGTTGTTGCTCTCTGATCAAGAACTTGCAGATGCTTTTCCTGAATTTGTACCTTTCTTTGAATTTCAAGGGTGGCTTAAGTTCATATCTGAGTTCAGAACATTTTATCCTCGGCTAGTTCAAGAGTTTTATCTGAATATTGAGGATACAAAAGAACAGTTTTGTAGCACCCCGGAAATTTTAATATATAAGAAATCAAATTTAATAAAAGTGTTGGAGGGACTTCCAACATTATATATTAATGACCCAATATCATAAGTGGGTCAATGGACATCAATTGGCCCAATAATCAAATAAAGCTAGAAAATGCATGGAAATTCGTAACTCTAAATAGGCTGAAATAGGAAGAGGCATTTTGAGTCGAATTGGGATGCAATCATGCATTCTTGCAACCCAAATTCGTGTCTATCTATGGTGGGAGGTTTCCTAAAGCCTCACACACTCTAAGGGAGGAAGGAATCCTCAAAAGATAGGAAAACTACCCTGTCAAAACCACAGCTTAGCTTTCCTAGTTATAATAGGACTCCTAAAACACCATGGTTGCTTAAATACTCTTCCCCAAACCTAGGAACGAGTTTTAGAACTTGCTGGGGTCGTGTGGAGAAGTTCTTGGTGGCTGGGGAGCAGGAGATCATCCACACCAAGTCGTTCTTCTTCCCCTGTTTCGTCTGCTGCGACCTGCACAGACCATCATCTTGAAGTCGACCAAAGGTAGGTCAAACCTAAACCAAACCTTGCAAAGCTTATCCCCTGGAAGGAGGGTCCAGTCTACGTTCTAACCCAAGCGGAACGCCTAAATTCCAGCAGTATATACGGAGTGGTAAGCGTTCTCCTCCAAGTGGTCTGAACACGGGTTTTTATGGAAAAATGAGACTTCTTCAACCCAAAAGGTAGGTTTTCTGGGCCAAACCTTATTATATCCTATACCAATGTGTAGAGCATCAAGTTAACTTTCGTTTCCCACTAGTTTCATCGAATTCTAATGAGTATATTTTGAGTTATAAGTGTTTTTCCAAAGTCGCGCACTGTTAGGGTTTTTCCCGTTCTTCTTATTATGCATTGAGTCGAGACTGACATTGACTAAACTTCCTTCACAATGTTTTTCTAATTGGAGTTACGATCATCTTTTATGTTGGATGTTTTGTCTGAAAGTCTTGGTTAGAGAGTTACAGGCATGGCAATAGAGTCAATGCATGATACTGGGATTTCGGGCTACACTGACTTTTGTGTTCTTCATCTGTTTTCTAGGGATTCGAGATGGAATTAGATCAAACCCCCAACATCAACGTTCTTCTACTAGTTGTCCTCGTCATCTTTCGTGTTGAATGTTTATATCTAAATGTCATTAGTTAGAGAGTTATAAGATGGGTAATTGAATCGCTGCATGAGACATGTTTTCGGTCACACTTGACCATATGTTTTGTTCTGGGAAGCTCTCTAGTGTCGACACTACCTCATCTAGCGTCGACACACTGTCCCAAAGCAGCCCAGAGAGTGTTCTGGGAAGCCCTCTAGTGTCGACACTACCTCATCTAGTGTCGACACCCTGTCCCAAACAGCCCAGAAAGTGTTCTGGGAAAGCTATCTAGTGTCGACACTACCTCATCTAGTGTCGACACACTGTCCCAGTTTTACCCAGGAAGTTCTGGGAAACTGATCTAGTGTCGACACTACCCATCTAGTGTCGACACACTGTCCCATGTTTTCCAGAAGGTTTTCTGGAACCTGTTTCTAGTGTCGACACTACTTGAACTAGTGTCGACACTACCTGACCAGTTTTCATGTTTTTGCTTTGTGTTTGAAGCATGGTGTCGACACCAGCATCGATTGTGGCGACACTACCTTTACAAGATATTGCATATTTTGGTTCTGTTCATACATAATGGTTATTTAATGGCTTAAATGTGTTTAACCATTGAAAAATCCTTATTACATGAATATTATTCTAATTGCTTTCTTAATGAAGTGATCATACATGAAACTTGTGATTTTACTCTTGTTACCCTTCCAGCTTGATTTAAAAGACGAATATTATCTTAAAATCTCGTAAACCCATATGTAGTTAAATGCATTGTTCACTGCATGCCGTCATGTTAAGTATTTCCGTGAGTTTGAGACCGACGGATTGTGAATTTACAACATGTGCATCTCTACACACTTATACATCTAGGGCGTGCACTTCCTTCTCTTCTTGTTCTCGTGAGTGTGAATTGTCATCTAGACTAAAGTCATTAATGTAAAGATTGAACTAAATTGTAAATCTTATCATTCAGCTGCCGAATTTATCTCTTGATATTGTCCTCATGCAATCATGTCAATTTATTTATTTCTTCTCATCATCATCATGAACATGACATTACACATGCTTACTTTTTGAAACTCTCATTGGCCATTATTTATGACTGTGGGTATCTACATTTATAATTTTACATGAGATGGCTGACAGGGCACGGAGTGTGTCCAGGGTGTTGAGCAACTATCCCTAATAATATTTATTTTGTTAATGACAGAAAACTTTAAATGGTAGCTGATAGCCAGATATATCATATAGATTTCTTCAAAAAAAAAAAAGGAAATGCCTAAGCAATTTCTTTTCTCTACTTATTATTCTTTTCAGCTACCTTTTCTTTTCTCCCCCTTTTGTGGCATTAGCAAAAAAAGAAAAGATGTCAATCAGAAGATGCAGTAATATAAAGACAGAGAGCAGAAATGTAGTAAAGGATTTGATAAGAAACAAGTGTTTGTACATAGCTTCTAAAACAAATGTTTTACTGATTTCCAGAGCTTGGAAGATAGAGGTGAGAGGAACTTGAGCCAGGAAAGGCTCTATGAGCTTCCAAAGCTTCTGCTCATTGGAGGGAAAAGAGTGGTCAAACTAGCAGGATCCACATCATAGGTAGGACTGGTGAAAGACAATTTCTTAACAGACTTGATGTGGCGTTTTCTGTAAAAGTAGTGGTATCAGAGCTAAGGTCTTCTCAGAAGAATCAAAGATTTGAGAAGAAAATGGCAACAGAAGCTCACAACTATGAAGGTCAATCAGTCTCAAGGCCACCATTCTTTGATGGTGAAGACTATCATACTGGAAGATGAGGATGGAATGCTTCATCAGAGGTACCGACTATGACCTCTGGCAGGTAATTGAACAAGGTGATTATGAAATAGTTGGAGCTACTTCTACCTCTACTGGTTTATCTATTGCTGATAAGAGAAACATGTCCCTAAATTACAAAGCTAAAAATTACCTTTGCTGTGCCTTATCTAAAAGAGATTCAATAAACTCTCAGCTTGTAGAACAGCAAAAGAAATGTGGGAAAAGTTACAAGTAACTTATGAGGGAACTGATAGAGTAAAGCAAACTAGAATAGATATACTAGTTCTCAATATGAGCAATTTAAAATGCTTCCTAGTGAGAATATTACAAAATGTACAATAGATTTTCGAATATAACTGTAGGATTAAGTGCCTTAGGGAAAAATCTAACCAATGAAGAAACAGTTAGAAAGATATTAAGATCTCTAACAAAGTTTGGACTCCTAAAGTCACAGCCATAGAGGAAGCCCATGATCTCACTGAATTATCCATTGATAAATTAATAGGCTCTCTCATGGCACATGAAATAAATATGGAAAGATTTTCTGAAAATTCTTCAAAGAAGAAAATTTCAAATGCTCTTAAGATTACAGATTCTTCTTCATCTGAGGACTCCAAAGAGAAATCAGACGACAGTGATGAGGAGGCTATGCTCTCAAGGAGATTACAAAGAATTCTGGCTAAAAAGAAGAAGTTCGGCTCAAAGAGATTCTTCAAGAAAGATAAAAAGAAAGAGCCAACATGTTATGAATGCAATCAGCCCGGACATTACAAATCTGAGTGTCCCAGACTCAAGAAAAAGGATCAAGCAGAAAAATCAGAAAAGAAGAAGGGAAAAGAAAAGAGATTCAAAAAGTTCAAGAAGAAAGCTATGGCAGCAACATGGGATAATGAAGATGCTACCAGCTCAGACTCCTCCAGCTCAGAATCTGAAGAAGAAGAAAAGGCAAATCTAGCTCTCATGGCAGGGCTAGAACAAGTAAATTCTGAAACTTCTTTTACTCCTGCTCAGAATCTGATTCAGATAGTCTAGAAGATGCCTTCAATGAACTTATGAAAAATACAAGTCTGTTGTGAAGCAAATGAAAATAGTTAAGCTAAGTCTGTTAAACCAAGAAAAGAGCAATACCTTTCTTAAGAATGAAGCTGAAAGGTTAAAGAAAAATTCAACTGAAACTAAAAGAATTAATGAACTTTTATGTGAGGATTAAAAGTCAAGAATAGTTTAATATTGAAATTAGAATCAAACCTAAAAGAATTAAAAATGAAGAAAACTTGCAAGAAGAAAATAGGTATCTAAAAGCCACTCTAGATAAAAAACTACTTGTAAGACTTCATTACTTATAAATCTGAAAGGTGTCAGAAAAGGAAAGAAAAAATATGGAGTAGGATACATACCTCCACAAAATGAGGAAATATTATTCATCCTAAAATCTATCCAACTCCTAGGTTTGTAACAGAAGATAATATGAAGAAAACCAAAAAGGTAAATCAACATACATACAAACAAAAACAGAAACATAGCACAAATGTACACAAGAAAAATTCTTTTAATTTATGTGTACTCATTGTAACCAATTAGGTCACTCAGTTAGTACTTGCACTACTAGAAACTTAAGATGGATTCCTAAAACTAACCATCAAGGACCCAAGAAAGTTTGGGTACCAAAAGTTAAAACTTAGCTTGTTTGCAGGTCGGCTGAGGGCATCCAAATGGTATTTGGATAGTGGATGTCAAGGCACATGACAAGTGATAAAAAGCTGTTTACAAGTTTTAGAGAAGAATCTGGTCAAGTTACCGATGGTGACAATGGAAAAGGAAAAGTACTAGGTTGTGGAAAATTGGTACTAAAGAAAAGGATTTAATTGAAGATGTTATGTATGTAGAAGGTCTCAAGCACAACGGTTTCTCTTTTGTAGTCGATTCACTTTGTTCTTCATGTAGTCCAATCATGCCTACTTCTTGAGTCGAATTACCTCTAATACTGAATTCGACTACAATGACAAGAGTACTTGTATCCTTTTGTCCTTGTTAGTTCTCTGTCAGAAATATCTCTGTTCTCAAGTAGTATTACTTGTTTGCTGAAAGTTGCAACTTAAATATTTTCTGAGTTTAAGATCAAACCTCACATCTTTACTTTAATATATTTTCTCTGACAGAATCCAGTACATTCATATTCTTTGCAAAGATTTATTTCTAGTCTCATAGTCTAATTGTCCTTTGTCTCAGTTTTTATGATCTAAGAGACACAAAACATTTATGTAAGATTCAGACGCATGACCTCTGGCTATTTCACCTACCTCTGACAGACCCATTCTTTAAGTTTTTGTCTGTCTTCTGTACTTTCTGACATGTCTGAGAATACTAGGTTACATACTGCTTATTGTACTCCACTGACCCACCTACCTTAAAGGTATGGAGATGCTTTGTCTTGTCTTTGCTATCAGGCATTTATTAAAGCACATGGTTGGCGTGGGTTGCTCAGCTCAAGACTTCAGATAGCTTATCTTCTAGCTGCAGCAACTGTCTCATTTCTGAAGACATTGGAAAGAAGCAAAATTCATAATCCTTCGGACAAAGCTTCCAAGAACCAAAGGACTTCCAAGACTATCTCTAAACGGCTAAAACTCAACAGCCATCTTACTCCAACGGCTAGTTTTTGAATACTATAAAATGATGAAGAAGCCCATGAAGAAGATATACACAAGCCTATTCAATTCGAATCCTTTAGAGCTCATCCTGCATTCTTCAAAGCCTTTCTGCAAAAAGCTTCAAGCTGAGAGAAGTGTTTCCTTAGAAGCTTGTGTTCTGAAGAATTGTCTTTTGGGGACCATTGCTGATTGCTTCATCTGTTTGAAGCTCACCCAAGTAGCTTCAGCTGGATTTAGATTGAAATTCTTTATCTTCAATCCTGCTGGAAAGTGTGTGTTCTGTGCTCATCTCGAGACAGATACACAAGCATTTCTCTTTTCTTGTTGTAATTTTTGCAGAAGTTCTGTTCTGCTTTCCTACCCCTCCTATGAAGGGAAGACTTGCTGTGGAGCAAGTGGGTGTTGTAATTTCCTCTCAAGGGTGAGAGAAGCCAAGTTGATGGCAGCTTAGTGAAATCTCAAGTGGTTAGCTTGAGGACTGGATGTAGGACTTCCATGTGGGAAGGGCCGAACCAGGATAAAATCTTCTGTGCAATTTTCTGTGTGATTGTTTTCCGCCAAGTTCACACTTGAATCACACACACCTCACTAAGTGCTAACACTTCTTTTTAGTATTATTTTTTCAGAAGAAAGAATTGAAAAGTAAAAGTCCTATTCACCCCCCCCCCCCCCCCCCTCTAGGACTGTGAATCTGCCATTTCGATCAACAAGAAGATTTTTGAAGCACAAAGAGTCAAGAATTTATATACACTGCAATTGGAAGAATTGAAAGAAATAACCTTTGTTTGGCAACCACCAAAAGTGAAGAATCTGATCTGTGGCATAGAAGACTTGGTCATGCAAGCACTTCAGTCATCAAGAAATTGTTGAAGCATGATCTGGTTGAAGGTCTTCCCAAGATGAAAATCAAGAAATCTGGAATCTGCTCAGCTTGTGCAAAAGGAAAACAAACTAAGACTTCATTTCAGTCCAAGACAATTGTTACAGCTTCCAAGCCCTTGGAATTAATTCACATGGATCTATTGGACCTATGAGAACTATTAGTCTTGGAGGAAAAGTCTATGGCTATGTATTAGTGGATGATTACTCAAGATATACTTGGGTATCCTTTCTAGAAGCCAAATCTGATACTTTTCAAGCCTTTGTAAATTCAGCAAAATTTCAAAAGAATCAGAAATTTCAGATTACCAGTATCAGATCTGATCATGGAGGTGAATTCAAAAATGAAGAATTCCTGAAGTTCTGTGAAGAAAATGGGATAGAACACAATTTTTCAGCTCCCAGAACACCGCAACAAAATGGGTAGCATAAAGGAAGAACAGAACACTGCTAGATATGGCCAGAACCATGCTGAACGAATATAATCTACCAAAGTACTTCTGGCAGAAGCAGTGAATACAGCTTGCTACATCATCAATAGATGCATGATCAGACCCATCTTGAAGAAAACTCCTTATGATTGTACAAGGATAAGAAGCCCAACATCAGTTATTTTCGACCTTTTGGCTGTAAGTGTTTTATCTAAACAATGGTAAAGACAATTTAGGAAAATAGATGCTAAAAGTGATGAAGGTTTTCTGCTAGGATATATTTCAAAACCTAGAGGATATAGAGTGTTTAATATAAAAACATTAACCATAGAACAAACTGTACATGTCTTATTTTATGAAACTAATCCTTCTATCAAAAGGATAGAAGAAGAAGATTGTATTGATGATCTTTGCAGGGATCTTGAAAAGACTTCTCTTGAAGGAGAACAAAACAAGGATGAAGAATCAGAGGATCCCCCATTAGAAGATCTCCAACAAACAGGAAACACAAGAAGGACTACCCACTGAATTAAGGTATCACAGGGATCATCATAGAGAAAATATCATAGGAGAACCTCAAGACAAGGTAAGAACAAGAGGTATGCAAATCCCTAGTGACTTCTCTGCATTAGTTTCACAAATTGAGCCTAAGACAATCAATGATACACTGGGTGATGAATCTTGGATCCTTGCCATGCAAGAGGAACTCAATCAGTTCCAACGCAATGAAGTTTGGACCCTTGTACCTAGGCCCACTGACCATCCAGTTATTGGAACCAGATGGGTTTTCAGAAATAAGATGGATGAATCATGGGTAATTACCAGGAACAAGGCTAGACTTGTAGCTCAAGGATACTCCCAAGAGGAAGGCATAGACTTTGATGAAACCTATGCTCCAGTTGCTAGATTAGAAGCAATCAGAATATTATTAGCATATGCTTGCTCTCTTAATATTAACCTATTTCAGATGGATGTTAAAAGTGCTTTTCTGAATGGTTTTATAAAAAAAAGATATATGTTGAGCAACCTCCCGGATTTGAAGATACTAAAAATCCTAATCATGTTTTCCGTTTAAAGAAAGCACTATATGGATTAAAACAAGCTCCAAGAGCTTGGTATGAAAGACTAAGTGCTTATCTTATATCACATGATTTTGTAAGAGGAAAAGTAGATAGCACTTATTCATAAAGAAATTTTCAGATGGAATCTTATTGTACAAATCTATGTTGATGACATTATCTTTGGTTCTACCAATGAATCACTCTGCAAGTTCTTTGAAAATCTGATGCAAAATGAATTTGAAATGAGTATGATGGGTGAACTAAATTACTTCCTTGGGTTGCAAATCAAGCAAACCAAAGAAGGAACTCACATATGTCAAACCAAATACATCTCATTTTACTTATCAAATATGGTTTTGACAAATGTAAGCCTTTAGGAACCCCATGAGCTCAGGTATTAAGCTAGACAATGATCCTCTTGTAAAAAGGTAGATCAAAAGATCTATAGAGGAATGATAGGATCACTACTCTATCTTACTGCAAGTAGACTAGACATAATGTTCAGTGTTTGTTTGTGTGCAAGATTCCAGCTGATCCAAGAGAATCTCATATTCATGCTGTTAAAAGAATTTTAGATATCTCATTAATACAATCAATTTAGGTTTATGGTATCCCAGATGCTCAGAATTTAAATTAATTGGATATAGTGATGCTGACTATGCTGGATGCAAACTAGATAGAAAAAGCACCAGTGGTACATGTCAACTTCTTGCAGGATGCTTAATATCTTGGTCTTCTAGAAAACAAAACTCAGTAGCTTTATCCACTACAAAAGCTGAATACATTGCAGCTGGAAGTTGCTGTACACAACCTGTGGATCAAGCAACAATTGGAACTATGGTCATCAGCTTCAAGAAATCCCAATGCTTTGTGATAATACAAGTGCAATCAATTTGACAAAGAATCCAATTGAACACTCAAGAACAAAACACATTGAGGTTAGACATCATTTCATGAGGGACCATGTAAGTAATAGCAATATCTCTCTTGAATTTGTTTCAACTGAAAATCAATTAGCAGACATTTTTACTAAGCCCCTCCTGAAGAAAGATATACGTCTATTAAAGAGAAATAGGTATGTGCAATCCTGATTGATGACTGCTTAAACTTTCTGTTGTTTGTATTGTCTGAAGAAGAATATCCTAAAAATCAACTAAGTCTTAGTTCGACTAATGTATTCGACTCACGAAGAGTCAAGATAGTCGACTCCTGTTAAAAGTATGGTATTCGACTAATGTAGTCGAATCTCTAAATCGATTCACTTAACCCTGAAACGGCGCAAATATTCAAATTTCTGTAACTGACACCAATTAAGGCTTGTCTCTTCACATCTCATTGTCACATCCCTAAATCGTGACCGTTCACCCAGAGATGAGGGGACGGCCTTTATCCAACCCTTATATAAACATTCTTTTTCCAAAAGGAAACACCCGTTTGAATTCCTTTGACTGCTCTGTCTTCTTCCTCCCTTCGCGCCTTCTTGCTCTCCGGCGAAGGAACCTCAGCTCTCAGCCAACCTCATCCCCTTGAAGAAAAGGTAGGATCTTTACCTCTTTTCGAGATCATCTTTCTCTCCTCTATAGTTTTTCTAAGTTTCCTTTTCATCTTTGTGTCTAGATGGCATCATCTAGGGCTCAGGACTCTGTCCAACTCACCCTGACCAACTTCAAAGACTTACCAAGATTTCAATTTGCCCCGGCAAGTCCGTTGATTTCTCTCATTTAAATGGAAGTCTGTCTTGGGTAGAGGAGACCCTCTCAGCTATGGGATGGACCAGGCTTTGTCAGCTCTCTGAACCGTTTGTTGCCAGCGCAGTCCGATCTTTTTATGCTTCTTTGAAAATTTCATCTGGAAATACTGTTGTGGGATTTTTTAAAGGAGTCAAGATAACCATCTCCGAAGAACTTCTTATGGAGCTTTTGGACTGTCCAAATTCAGGACTTGTCTCAGCGAGTTTGTTCCTCTGGAGAAACAAAAATTAGGAATCATTGGGGGTTTGGGAACTCTGAGCAAGAGAGGCTTGCAAGTAAATGAGCTTTCGGCTGAGAAGAGATTAATACATTCCATCATCACCAACATCATAACCCCTAGAGCAGGTTCTCACTCCTCAGTCTCAGCTAGAGATGGAAACCTACTCTTTTGGGCTATTCAGAGGCATCAAGTTAATCTCCCATCAATTATTTTGGACAAAATGATAACAGCAAAAGACCTACAAGACTCTCTCCCATATGGTTCTCTATTGACCCTTATTTTCAAAAAGTTTTCCGTGGATCTATCTGGAGATGTGCTTGTGAGCACTAAAGAAAAGATTGGGGTCATCACTCTTAGAAGAAGCCACACTACTCCTTGATAAGCAAAAAGGAAATGTATGGTATAAGGAGTCAGTTCCAGAATGTGAGCATGATGTTTATCCGATGAACCTTTGGTCTCTCTGCTCACTCAAGACATTCCTTCTTCAAGTATTCTCATTGAAGCATCGGCAACCCCACTTGTTCCAGAGATCTCTGTTCAACCCCCTGAAGTATCTATTCCTCCATCAAATCAGCAAGAAGAAGTTCAGATTCCAGTCTCCTCCTCTCCCAATGAGCAAGATGCCCCTTCTGAGACTGTGAATGAAATTTTAAGAGATCTCAGAGGCAAAGGACCTCTATCTGAAGATGTTCCTGTCACACCCATGGAACACATTTTCAAAGAGAGTGAGATTCCTTACTCCCCTTCTCAGTTTGAGACCCGGCCAAGGTCTTAGGGGGAGAGTAGCAACAGTCTGAGCTCCATTCTTGAGATAGTTAAGTCTCAACAAGAAAATCTCTCAATCATTCACAAGCAAGTAGAGTTGTTAGATGTCATTTGACAGTCTTGCTGATGAGTGAAGCAAATAAAGGATCTCATGCTTCAGATTGTGTGCCAGCAGGGCATTTCTATGCCATCAGGGCCTGCTCCCTCACAGCACCAGCACCAGAAACAACACCCTCTGCTCAAGAGTCCCTCCAACAAGATCAACCTAAAGATCATGTCCTTGAAGATCAAGAGTTTGAGCATGTAGCAGAAAAGGATCAGGAGATCCAGGCTGACCAGCAGCCCCTATCAGTAGAACAGCAGCAAGAGCAGCAGCAGCAGGAGCAGCAGCAGCAAGAGCAGCAGCAGCAGTAGCAACAAGAGCAGCAGCAGCAGGAGCAGCCAGAGCAGCAATTAGAATCTGTGGCTGATCAGCAGCCAGGTTAGAAGAAGCTGAGGAAGAGGTCATCCTTGGAAAGAGACCTCATCAGGACCCTTCTGAGCTTCATACCTTCAAAAGAAAAGTCAAGAGAAGGCTAGTGAAAAATGGCCAACCTGTCCTTTCCTCCTCTTCCAGGCCTAGCTCCCCTATTCCTCCTAGCCCCATTGCTCCTGAAGCCACTCCTTCAGCCCCTGCACCTTCTACTGCCTTAGCCTCAATCTCTCAAGTATCCTCTCCGATCTACCACCCATTTCTGCCCCAGTAGCTTCCTCCTTAAAAAATGTCAAGTTCTCCATCTATCCTATCAAATTTCCTTTCAAACCCCCTAAACCTTTTAGCATGACCTTGTCTACCCAACCTCCACAATTCTACTCTGCACCTCTCCTGGCTCCTAAACCAGGTTCTCAGAAAACTCACTTACAAATAATTGAGATGGTGCCTAGCCTGCAAATACCAGCTCACCGAGGTCCAAACTTGGCAAACAAACCAGCATTACTTCTTCTCCCTTTTGGTATGCTTTTGTCCACCATTCCCCCCAATTCATGGCTCTATTCAGAGAATACCTTCAAATAAGAGCCTTTCTTGAAATTCATGTCATGCCAGCTTCACTTTTGAACACTGGATTCCCTCTCTAATCAAAACTTCTCAGGTTTCCATATCTGATCTTCAACTTATGCTCAAAAGAGTCACTGTCTGACTCCTCCACAATTTGTTGAGCAATATCCTGAGGAAGCCATGAGGTTTCAAGAAGCTCAATCAGGAACCACCACCTCAAACTCTATAATCATCTGTCTCTCCGTTTTCATGACCTTTTTGCCACTCTCCTTCGAGATTCCCAGGCCAAATTCACTGCCATGAAAGCCTTTAATTTTGAAAGGTTCAAGCTTGGCCTGCCTGATGTCTCTCGTGCCAGTATGACATGCTCATCCAAGGTCAAAGGCCAGTGGTCCCCTCCATGACAGCAGCTCTACTACCTGATCTCCATCCACCTCTTGTAGGAGCTGTTATGTACAGAGGTTCTTTTGCTGAAACACTTTTCAACAGATTTATTAGAATCTCTACCAGGTTCAAGATCAAGTATAAAAACAAGCTCAGTCTCCAGAGATTCATCTTTCAGTACATGATCAAATCCCCGAAGAATCTCCTTGATCTTCAACTTAGTTTTGCTGAGGCCGAACGGTTCAATCCTTTTGAATGGGAAAAAGCTTACCCTGATCATCATGCTCAGTGCAGAAGACTGAAAATCTCTCCAAATGAGTATCACAACAAGAGCCTCCTTGACTTGAGAAAGCGCATAGGCCTCGTATGGGCCTCCAGATACATGCATTACTATCAGGCCAAGGATGCAGCCCTTTCAGTTGGTCTCTATTGGAATATCACCTTGCATGAATTCCTTACCTTGGCTGCCACCAAGAAGTTCATTCCCCTTCACATCAGAAATTGCTTGGATCATGACAAGACTCAGCTCAAGCACTACTTTTACAGAAAACGCCACATCAAGTCTGTTAAGAAATTGTCTTTCACCAGTCCTACCTATGATGTGGATCCTGCTAAGTTTGACCACTCTTTTCCCTCCAATGAGCAGAAGCTTTGGAAGCTCATAGAGCCTTTCCTGGCTCAAGTTTCTCCTCACCTCTATCTTCCAAGCTCTGGAAATCAGTAAAACTTTTGTTTTTAGAAGCTATGTACAAACACTTGTTTCTTATCAAATCTCTTACTACATTTCTGCTCCCTGTCTTTATATTACTGCATCTTCTGATGACATCTTTTCTTTTTTTGCTAATGCCACAAAAGGGGGAGAAAAGAAAAGGTAGCTGAAAAGAATAATAAGTAGAGAAAAGAAATTGCTTAGGCATTTCCTTTTTTTTTTTGAAGAAATTTATATGATATATCTGGCCATCAGCTACCATTTAAAGTTTTCTGTCATTAACAAAAAGGGGGAGAATTGTTGAGCAACTATCCCTAATAATATTTATTTTGCTATGACAAAACTTTAAATTATATATATATTTTTTAGCAACTTTCCCTAACCAAGTATTTTCCAAAAAATATATATAATAATAATAGATATATCACAAAAATTTTTAGACAGATTCAATGCCCAATCTTTTTAACACACCCTCATACTCTATAGCCTACTGAAATCGACTAATGCTTTCAACTAACAAGTTCGACTCTTTCAAAGAAACAAGTCTTGAGAAATTTGTCTAAGTCGAATGTCTTTACACTATATTCAGCTCATGACTTCGACTCATACAGTCGAATGTCTTTACACTGTATTCGACTCATGGCTTCGACTCATACAGTCGAATGTCTTTACACTGTATTCGACTCATGACTTCGACTCATACAGTCGAATGTCTTTACACTATATTCAGCTCATGACTTCGACTCATACAGTCGAATGTGTTTACACTGTATTCGACTCATGACTTCGACTCATACAGTCGAATGTCTTACACTGTATTCAACTCATGACTTCGACTCATACAGTCGAATGTCTTTACACTGTATTCGACTCATGGCTTCGACTCATACAGTCGAATGTCTTTACATTGTATTCGACTCATGACTTCGACTCATACAGTCGAATGTCTTTACACTATATTCAGCTCATGACTTCGACTCATAACCTGACTCCCAAGTTTTACACTACATTCGACTAACGGTTTCTTTTGTAGTCGATTCACTTTGTTCTTCATGTAGTCCAATCATGCCTACTTCTTGAGTCGAATACCTCTAATACTGAATTCGACTACAATGACAAGAGTACTGTATCCTTTTGTCCTTGTTAGTTCTCTGTCAGAAATATCTCTGTTCTCAAGTAGTATTACTTGTTTGCTGAAAGTTGAAACTTAAATATTTTCTTAGTTTAAGATCAAACCTCACAATCTTTACTTTAATATATTTTCTCTGACAGAATCCAGTACATTCATATTCTTTGCAAAGATTTATTTCTAGTCTCATAGTCTAATTGTCCTTTGTCTCAGTTTTATGATCTAAGAGACACAAAGCATTATGTAAGATTCAGACGCATGACCTCTGGCTATTTCACCTACCTCTGACAGACCCATTCTTTAAGTTTTTGTCTGTCTACCTTACTTTCAGACATGTCTGAGAATACTAGGTTCCATACTGCTTATTGTACTCCACTGACCCACCTACCTTAAAGGTATGGAGATGCTTTGTCTTGTCTTTGCTATCAGGCATTTATTAAAGCACATGGTTGGCGTGGGTTGCTCAGCTCAAGACTTCAGATAGCTTATCTTCTAGCTGCAGCAACTGTCTCATTTCTGAAGACATTGGAAAGAAGCAAAATTCATAATCCTTCGGACAAAGCTTCCAAGAACCAAAGGACTTCCAAGACTATCTCTAAACGGCTAAAACTCAACAGCCATCTTACTCCAACGGCTAGTTTTTGAATACTATAAAATGATGAAGAAGCTCATGAAGAAGATATACACAAGCCTATTCAATTCGAATCCTTCAGAGCTCATCCTGCATTCTTCAAAGCCTTTCTGCAAAAAGCTTCAAGCTGAGAGAGTGTTTCTTTAGAAGCTTGTGTTCTGAAGAATTGTCTTTTGGGTGACCATTGCTGATTGCTTCATCTGTTTGAAGCTCACCCAAGTAGCTTCAGCTTGGATTTAGATTGAAATTCTTTATCTTTCAATCCTGCTGGAAAGTGTGTGTTCTGTGCTCATCTTGAGACATATACACAAGCATTTCTCTTTTCTTGTTGTAATTTCTGCAGAAGTTCTGTTCTGCTTTCCTACCCCTCCTGTGACGGGAAGACTTGCTGTGGAGCAAGTGGGTGTTGTAATTTCCTCTCAAGGGTGAGAGAAGGCCAATTTGATTGGCAGCTTAGTGAAATCTCAAGTGGTTAGCATGAGGACTGGATGTAGGACTTCCATGTGGGAAGGGCCGAACCAGGATAAAATCTTCTGTGCAATTTTCTGTGTGATTGTTTTCCGCCAAGTTCACACTTGAATCACTCACACCTCACTAAGTGCTAACACTTCTTTTTAGTATTGTGTTTTTCAGAAGAAAGAATTTGAAAAGGTAAAAGTCCTATTCACCCCCCCCCCCCTCTAGGACTGTGAATCTGCCATTTCGATCCAACAAAGGGCTCCAGTCTAGCCCCAATGACGGAGAGTCATAAATATACTGTTAACCATGGGGTATAATGATTACTGGCGTTACATCTGCGCTGGGAGTACTTTCTTGCTTGTTGAATGTTAGATACATAACCACATACACGTGTCCTGGTGTACATTCTTGGTGTACATTGGTGTCTACGTGCCTGATTATTGTTACTTGAACGTGCTTGTGCAATCTTGCTTGCTTGCTTGCGTGATATGGCCATCCCGCATTTATTGCAACTAGTGATATCTTGTTTTCTTGAAAACTATTGACATCAAGTGAAATCTTGCGTGCTTGTGCAAAGTGATCTATTGCTAGTTCTTTCTTGGCATCTTGTTCAAAAATCTTATTCTATATTGTTCACTCTATCCAACTTGTTTTATATATCATGTTTTAATGAGTTTTGTTCGTACTTGCATATCATTCATCGTACTTGCCTAGTTCTAAAATGTTAATCATTTATATCATTGCCCGCACATTGAGATATAAATCCTACTGGGCTAGTTTGCTCATCCCCTACTTTTACCCAATCTAGGTGACTATGAAGTTCAAGAGGAAGAGCAAGTCGAGGAAGGGAATGCGTCCGAGTGAAGAGCATTCCAAACATGAGTCTATCTATAGTTAGTTTATTGTGAGTGTTAGAACAATGTAGTAGTAAGTGAGGTATTATGTACTTTTACTTTAATTGAGTCTTAGTCATGTATTAGTTTATCTGAGACAAATATGAGATTTGAATACAAGTTATATTGAGTTCAACATTTGGGCCCTATTATGATGTTTGTGTTGATACACATTTAGTGCGTGCTAGCTAGAGGCTTATTTGCCGACTGTCCACGTCTCGAAATCTCGACTCGAATTATTCGAACTAATATCCGCTGCATAATTCTCGGGATGTGACAGGTTTAAGTCATAAGTCAAGGGTGTTAAGATTCTTCTCTCTTCAGAATTGAAATCTCAATTGTTTCACATACCTGACCCTGGTGAAGATTATTGCACCTATCAATTTAATCTTCATGAGGCATATACACTTCTCACAAACCTCCCTCATGACAAGAAAAATTCCAAACAAACCAATGTCACTAGTTTCAACACCAACACTTTCCCTCCTCTACTCAGACTAGTGCATAATGTTTTTACCACCATTATCACTCCTCAAAGTGGTGGCAGAAATAGGCTTACTGACATTCAGATGTTTGTTTTGTACTGCATGAAGAAAAATGTCAAAGTCAACTTAGTTTTGATCATGTCTCAAATCATCTCCAAGACAATTAGGAAAGGGCTTCACAGATCTCTACCTTATGCTGCTCATTTGACTACTGTCTTTGAGTATTTTGGTGTCTCTTTCCTGAATGAAAAAGTGCATAAAATTCCTTAGAATAACATCTATTGTTTGCACCATGTCAAGGAATTTATGAAGTTCAGAGTTGAAGGGGATCAAGTCATTAGAGGGCTAGTTGTGGAACAACCAGCTGACCATTAGAAGAAGAACCTATTCCAGATGTAGAAATTCCTCAGGGAGATCCAGTGGAACAGTCACATCCTGTGTCACGACCCGATATTTAGCAGCGGAATAAATACCGGGGGATGTGAACGATACAGATAGACGTATCACAGTTGATAACGCAGAGTTACAATTGAACAAAAGAACACATTTGAATCTATAACATAGTCACAAAAAATATACTTTATTCCATTTCCTTCAACTAGTTACAACCTTACATAAGAAGAACTCACTGAAAAGAGTTCATTATTCAAATGAAAATGTTTCTCTAATACATCAACTACTCATATGTCTATTTCTAAACTGTCAACTACTCACATGGCGGGTGCTCATCACTCATGCCCTGCCCCATCGGACTCCACTGGTTCCTCATCACTACCTGAAAAGGGCAGGATGATAGGGGTGAGCGAACTAGCTCAGTAGGATTTACATCTCAATATTGTGCGAGCACTAATATACATGATTAACATTTTAAATAGGCAGATATACACATGAATATGATGACAATGCATGCTTTTCTAACAAGTTGAACAGAGGAATAGAACGGATGACAGATCAAATCAATATCGAATTGCATATATAATGGATAGATATTTCAAGAGTAGAATCGTATCGAATGAGATTGGCCATATTCAAACAGATATCATGTATTCACATGAACAGACGTATCATATCAAATCTTAACATATCAGATCAAATCAAACTTATCATATCAAACGAAGGCACATTTCGATAAATCTTGCTTATTCGTTGTGCTATACCAAGCACCAGAAGTCCATACTCCCGCGGTTAATAAGTACGTTGGAGCGCTCCTCCCCAGGACCGGACCAGGCCCCTTTTTGCATAGGCATTAGATCAAATTTGGACCGGAGTCCCACGTTGTGCCGAACAAACAGATTCATTATATGGCCACAGAGTTTTAATGACAAGCTCATAGTAAAAGAAACATGATCATTCATAGAGTCAAGGTATGACAAATAGCTCAAGGGAACAAGGCAAGATAACGACGTATCTTATGTTTCATAATTCATTAATGTCTTGACATGAGGATGTTTCTAAAGACAGATCATATGCAGAACATATGCTCTCAATTTCCCCAAGGAGGGTGTGCTTATTCATGCAAAAGTGTAACTGATGAGTCACAGATTTTTCCTAACAGGTATCCAATTGACAAATAATTAATTGAACACCGAAAGTATGTAACTATTGAAACTCATATGCAAATCATGACATTAACACCACTAACAAGTCCATACTAACATGTATTCATCCCCACATTCATATCATATTCTTATCCTATCAATTGACAATAAGCAAGATCACAAGATACCCAATAGACATAAGATCAATCACAATTACACATTAGAATCGTATTCATATCATTACTATTTTTCAATGGTTGATTTATTTTAGTTCCATGCATACTATATAACATCATGCACATACTAGTAGACATCATGAAATGATCAGACCCAAAATATGCAATTTTTTGTAAGGGTAGTGTCGACACAATGCTTCAACACAAGACAAAATAATGCAAAACTGGTCAAGTAGTGTCGACACTAGATGAAGTAGTGTCGACACTAGAGACAGCTCTCAGAAAACTCAGTCAACAGGTCTAGACAATGTGTCGACACTAGATCAAGTAGTGTCGACACTAGAGACCCTCCCAAAAAACCTTCTGGCCAATTTGGGACAGTGTGTCGTCTAGTGTCGACACTAGAGACCTTCCTAGAACAGACTTCTGGCCAAACTGGGACAGTGTGTCGACACTAGATCAGGTAGTGTCGACACTAGTTTATACTCCCAGGAAAAAAATATAAGTCAAGTGTAACCAGAAAACACGTCTCATGCAGCGATTCACTTTCCCGTCTTATAACTCTCTAACGAATGACATTTAGACAAAACGTTCAACACGAAAGATGACGAGGACAACTAGTAGAGGAACTTTGATGTAGGGGTTTGATCAAATTCGGTCTCGAAGCCTGAGAAAACATGTGAAGAACATAAAGCTAAGTGCAACCCGAAATCGCAGTATCGTGCAGAGACTCTCTTACCATGATTATAACTCTCTAACTAAAGACTTTTGGATAAAACGTCCAACATAAAAATGATCATGACTACAAGTAAAAGAACTTTCATGAAGGAAGTTTAGTCTAATTCGGTCTCGAATCACATGCATAATAAGAAGAACGGGAAAAGCCCTAACTGTGCGCGACTTAGGGAAAACTACGAATACACAATGTGTACTCCATGAAAACTAGTCAAACCAAGTAGAAATGAACCTAGACTCCAAGATTTACATGATGGTGTTGGTTTTCTTTAATCTTTGCCCGAGAACACCTACCTTTGAATGCTAAGAACCCTCTGCAGATTTCTGGGTTGATGCAGAGCGAGGTTGGAAAGGACTACGTTTTCCCCAGCCGTTCTCCACTCCTCCAGCGCTCCAAACTTGCTGCTCACGACCCCAACTTGTTGATAAACCTTCCCCAAGAGTTTCAGAACGAGTTCTTATAGATTTAGGGTGTACCATCAAGTCCTAACGGGACTAGGAAAGGGCTGTGAATTATGTTTCCTAGTTTCCAAGAAATCTGGGATTCTCTCACCCAAAGGAGGTAGCAAAGGTTTAGGAAACCACCTCTTAGAGTTGGGTTCGGTTTTGGCTTACCTTTCATGACTAATCACTCATATTTTAACCCTAAATTGCCCTCTCTAATTACTACATAATTACATACACGAATTTCTGGGTATTTCCTTGTCCCAATTTTTATCCTTGGGCCAAATGTACTCCATTGGCCCAATCTTGTTAATGGGTTATTAATACATAATGTTGTGAGTCTCTCCAACAAGTTTATTTAATTTATGGTTGGGTTATTCTTCCGTGTTACAATTTTCCCCGATGTGTTTTCTCTTGTACGATAATGGTACGTAAGTTTTATCATTCCAATAATCACGAAATTTCTTTATCTCTTTTAATTCTAATCACTAAATTTCCGGGGTGTTACATCCTCCCCAACTTAAGAAAATTTGGTCCCTAAATTTACACATAATGGTGTAGTTCGTACCTGAGAATAGTTCTGGGTGGTTTTTCTTCATTCTGTCCTCTGTTACCCAAGTGGCCTTAGTAACTCCGTCTCGACTCCATTGGACCTTCACCATACGTATGGTACGATTCCTGAGTCGTTGAATCTTCCGATCCAGCAGTTTGATCGGCTTCTCTTCATAGGTCAGATCCTCCCGAATCTCCAAGTCCTCATGGTTGATTACGTGGTCGGCATTGAATAAGTACTTCCTCAGCATGGATATGTGGAACACATTATGCACGTTCGCCAGCTGTGGAGGTAGTGCAAGTCTATACGCCACCTGACCAATCCTTTCCAGAATTTCAAATGGCCCTATGAATCTGGGACTCAACTTCCCTTTGATCCCAAATCTTTGTATTCCCCTTGAAGGTGAGACCTTCAAGAAAACATGTTCGCCAACCTGAAATTCTAGTTCTCTCCTTCTCTTGTCTGCATAACTCTTCTGCCTAGATTGTGCTATCTTTAGACGTTCCCGGACAATTTGAACCTTTTTGACAGTCGCCTCAATTAAGTCGGGTCCAACCCATTGGTTCTCCCCAACCTCTTCCCAGCAAAGGGGTGATCTGCAACTCCTGCCATATAAGGCTTCAAACGGAGCCATCTTGATACTTGCCTCATAGCTTTGTTATATGCAAACTCCATAAGGTACAACTAATCATCCCAACGACCTCTAAAATCTAGCACCAGAGCACGAAGCATATCTTCCACAATTTGATTGGTCCTTTCGGTTGTCCATCAGTCTAAGGATGGAAGGCAGTACTAAAGTTTAGTTTAGTACCCATTGCTGCTTGTAAACCCTTCCAGAAATGTGAAGTAAATCTAGGGTCTCGAACCGATATTATGTTAGATGGAACCCCATGCAATCTGACTACTTCCTTAACATATAGTGCAACCAATACATCCACTGACCATGTACTCTTGATCGGAAAGAAGTGAGCCGACTTAGTCAATCGATCAACTATTACCCAAATTGCATCCATACCACCTCTAGTCTTGGGCAATCCCATGATAAAGTCCATACCGATGCTATCCCACTTCCATTCAGGGATTTCTAGTGGTAGCAGTCCACTAGCTGTATGGAAATGCTCGGCCTTGACTTTCATGCATGTTAAACAGTATGACACATGATCCGCCACATCCCTCTTCATGTTTGGCCACCAGTACGACCTTTTTAAGTCTTGATACATCTTTGTTGATCCTGGATGAATCGTGTACTTGGACTGGTGAGCTTCATTTAGTAACCTCTTCTTGAGTTCTCCATGATCAGGGACACATGTTCTACCTCGGAATAATAATCTTCCTTCAGCTGATAGAGTAAAGTCAGGTCTTTGCTCTAGCTTCTCTCTGATCTCAACTAAGAATGGATCCTCTCCCTGTTTCTCCTTGATTTCGGTCAATAGATAGATTGTATCTGGAGATTTGAAATCATTACTTGTTTTCCTTCTTTCCCACGTCTATGTTCAAACTTGCAAATTGCTCCAGTAACTTCCATTCGCCCAGCATCATACTAGCTAGCATAGCTCCTGGTTGTCTACTTAGAGCGTCTGCCACTACATTGGCTTTCCAGGGTGATATTGAATGGAAAAGTCAAAGTCCTTAAGGTACTCTAACCACCTTCTTTGTCTCATGTTAAGCTCCTTCTGTGAGAACAAGTATTTCAAACTCTTGTGGTCAGAAAAGACTTTAAATTGCTCACCATAGATATAATGCCTCCAATCTTCAAGGCGAATACTACAGCTGCTAACTCCAGTCATGAACCGGGTAGTTCACTTCGTGGATCTTCAACTGTCTTGAGGCATAAGCTATTACTTTCCCTTGTTGCATTAAGACGCATCCCAGACCTGTTCCAGAAGCATCTGAATAAATTTCAAATCCTCCCTCTTCAGTGGGTAAGGCGAGGACAGGAGTAGTAGTCAGACACTTCTTCAAGTTGTTAAAGCTTTCTTCACATTCATCAGTCCACACAAACGGATTTTCCTTCCGGGTCAGCTTGGTCAATGGCACTGCAATCTTTGAGAAATCCTTTATAAACCTTCGATAGTATCCAGCTAATCCTAGAAACCTCCTGATCTCTGTGACGCTTGTCGGTCTTTCCCATTTCAGCACAGCCTCAACCTTTGATGGATCAACAACGATACCATCCTTGGTTACCACATGCCCTAAAAAGGAAACCTCCTTAAGCCAGAATTCACATTTACTTAGCTTGGCATATAATTTATTCTCCCTTAAAATCTGTAATGAAATCCTCAAATGCTCCTCATGCTCTTCCTTTGTCTTGGAATAGATCAATATATCATCGATGAATACCACCACAATTTTATCAAGATATGGGCGATAAATGCTATTCATCAACTGCATGAAAACTGCAGGGGCATTTGTTAGTCCGAAAGGCATAACAATAAATTCATAATGCCCATAACTGCTTCGGAAGGCTGTCTTGTGAATGTCTTCTCCTTTGATCCTCAATTGATGATAACGGGATCTGAGATCTATTTTAGAGAAGTATCTAGCTCCAGATAATTGATCAAACAACTCATCAATCCTTGGCAGAGGGTATTTGTTCTTGATAGTTAACTAGTTTAGTTGTCTGTAATCTATACATAGCCTCATCGACCCATCTTTCTTCTTGACGAAGAGGACAGGTGCACCTATGGCGATGTGCTTGGTCGGATGAAACCCTTCTCTAACAATTCCATCAGTTGCTCTTTTAGTTCCTTCAGTTCTGCGGGGGACATTCTATATGGTGCCCTAGATACTGGTGCTGCTCCAGGGATCAACTCGATGGTAAAATCGACCTCTCGGTCAGGAGGAATTCCTGGCAAGTCTTCGGAGAAAACATCAGCGTATTCGCTGACAACATGGATGTCCTCAACTTTGACTTCCTAATTTGCGATGACAACAGCAGCAAGAAAGGCCATACAACCTTTCCTCATCATCCTTTTGGCTTGTAGTGCAGAGATAAGTGACAATCTCCTGCGGTTTCTATCCCCTGTGAACACTAGTTTGGGTAATGGCTAAAGGTTACCCGACTTCTCCTGCAATTGATATTAGCCCCATGTTCAGACATCCAGTCTGCTCCCAGTATCACATCATACCCCACCATGTCCATACATATTAAATTTGCTGGTAGGTTTTGGGTTTCAATCAACACTTCACTGGATGGCATATGGTTTGTAAGATTGGTGCCAGGACCAATCGGGGTTGACACAACTATTCTGGATTTCATTGGGACGGGTTTCACAGGTAGGGTATCAAAAAATGTTTGAGATATAAAGGAATGCGTAGCTCCCGTATCAAAAAGAACATATCCGGGTCGGGAAAGAATAGTAAGTGTACCTTCCACGATACCTCCTTCTTCAGCAGTTTCTGGTTCCTGAATAGCTTGCAAGCGGCCTTACCTCTTCCTGAATAGCTTGGCTCCGCGGTTACCTCCACCCTGGGTGGCTTGCAGGATAGCCTGAGTCAAGTTCTGTATTGTTTGTTGCATGTCCCTAGCCTGGGCACGTTCAGCGGCCATTGAGGTAATAAGTACCTTCAAGATAATAATATAGGTCAGTCATCTAAATATATCACATGTGACTTCTATTCCCATGGTTCTACCCAAGCTCACATTAGGTACGATAGATTTTGACTCGTGTGATCTAGTTTCAATCTATGTTCCTATTCCCTTGGACCCTAAGTTTAGGCTCTGATACCAACTGTCACGACCTGATATTTAGCAGCGGAATAAATACCGGGGGACGTGAACGATACAGATAGACGTATCACAGTTGAATAATGCAGAGTTACAATTGAACAAAAGAACACATTTGAGACTATAACATAGTCACCAAAAATATACTTTATTCCATTTCCTTCAACTAGTTACAACCTTACATAAGAAGAACTCACTGAAAAGAGTTCATTATTCAAATGAAAATGTTTCTCTAATACATCGACTACTCATATGTCTATTTCTAAACTATCAACTACTCTTATGGCGGGTGCTCATCACTCTTGCCCTGCCCCATCGGACTCCACTGGTTCCTCATCACTACCTGAAAAGGGCAGGATGATAGGGGTGAGCGAACTAGCTCAGTAGGATTTACATCTCAATATTGTGCGGGCACTAATATACATGATTAACATTTTAAATAGGCAGATATGCACATGAATATGATGACAATGCATAATTTTCTAACAAGTTGATAGAGGAATAGAACGGATGACATATCAAATCAAATATCGAATTACATATACAATGGACAGATATTTCAAGAGTAGAATCGTATCGAATGAGATTGGCCATATTCAAACAGATATCATGTATTCACATGAACAAACGTATCATATCAAATCTTATCAGATCATATCAAATCAAACTTATCATATCAATGAAGGCACATTTCCACAAATCTTGCTTATTCGTTGTGCTATGCCAAGCACCAGAAGTCCATACTCCCGCGGTTAATAAGTACGTTGGGGCGCTCCTCCCCATGACTGGACCAGGCCCCTTTTTTTGCACAGGCATTGATCAAATTTGGACCGGAGTCCCACGTTGTGCCGAACAACAGATTCATATTATGGCCACAGAGTTTCAATGACAGGCTCATAGTAAAGAAACATGATCATTCATAGAGTCAAGGTATGACAAATAACTCAAGGGAACAAGGCAAGATAACGACGTATCTTATGTTTCATAATTCATTATGTCTTGACATGAGGTTGTTTCTAAAGACAGATCATATGCAGAACATGTGCTCTCATTTCCCCAAGGAGTGTGTGCCTATTCGTGCAAAAGTGTAAGTGATGAGTCACGGATTTTTCTAACAGGTATCCAATTAACAAATAATTAATTGAACACCGGAAAGTATGTAACTATTGAAACTCTTATGCAAATCATGACATTAACACCACTAACAAGTCCATACTAACATGTATTCATCCCCACATTCATATCATATTCTTATCTTATCATTGACAATAAGCAAGATCACAAGATAACCCAATGGACATAAGATCAATCACAATTACACATTAGAATCGTATTCATATCATTACTATTTTTCAATGGGTTGATTTATTTTAGGTCCATGCATACTATAAACATCATGCACATGCTAGTAGACATCATGAAATGATCAGACCCAAAATATGCACAAGACAAAATAATGCTTACTGGTAGTGTCGACACAATGCTTACTGGTGTCGACACAATGCTTCAAGCACAAGACAAAATAATGCAAAACTGGTCAAGTAGTGTTGACACTAGATGAAGTAGTGTCGACACTAGAGACAGCTCCAGAAAACTCAGTCACCAGGTCTAGACAGTGTGTCGACACTAGATCAAGTAGTGTCGACACTAGAGACCCTCCCAGAAAACCTTCTAGCCAATTTTGGACTGTGTGTCGACACTAGATCAACTAGTGTCGACGACACTAGAGACCTTTCTAGAACAGACTTCTGGCCAAACTGGGACAGTGTGTCAACACTAGATCAGGTAGTGTCGACACTAGTTGATCCTCTCAGAAAACAAATATAAGTCAAGTGTAACCAGAAAACACGTCTCATGCAGTGATTCACTTACCCCTCTTATAACTCTCTAACGAATGACATTTAGACAAAACATTCAACACAAAAGATGACGAGGACAACTAGTAGAGGAACTTTGATGTTGGGGGTTTGATCAAATTCTGTCTCGAATCTCACGAAAACATGTGAATAACATAAAGCTTAAGTGCAACCCGAAATCGCAGTATCGTGCAGAGACTCTCTTACCATGCTTTTAACACTCTAACGAAAGACTTTTGACAAAACGTCCAACATAAAAGATGATCGTGACTACAAGTAGAATAATGTTAATGAAGGAAGTTTAGTCTAATGTCATCTCGAATGACGTGCATAATAAGAAGAACGGGAAAAGCCCTAACTATGCGCGACTTAGGGAAAACTACAAATACACAATGTGTACTCCATGAAAACTAGTGAAACCAAGTACAAATGAACCTAGACTCCAAGCTCTACATGATGGTGTTGGTTTTCTTTAATCTGGCCCGAGAACACCTACCTTTGAATGCTAAGAACCGTCTGCAGATTTCTGGGTTGATGAAAAGCGAGGTTGGGAAGGACTACGTTTTCCCCAGCCGTTCTACACTCCTCCAGCACTCCAAACTTGCTGCTCACGACCCCAACTTGTTGTTAACCCTTCCCCAGAGTTTCAGAACGAGTTCTTATAGATTTAGGGTCTACCATCAAGTCCTAACGGGACTAGGAAAGGGCTACAAATTCTGTTTCCTAGTTTCCAAGAAATCGTGGATTCTCTCACCCAAAGGAGGTTGCAATGGTTTAGGAAACCACCTCTTAGAGTTGGGTTCGATTTTGGCTTACCTTACATGACTAATCACCCATATTTAAACCCTAAATTGCCCTCCCTAATTAATGCATAATTACATACACGAATTTTGGGTTTCCTTGTCCCAATTTTTATCCTTGGGCCAAATGTACTCTATTGGCCCATCTTGTTAATGGTTATTAATACATAATGTTGTGAGTCTCTCCAACATGTTTATTTAATTTATGGTTGGTTATTCTTCTGTGTTACAATTTTCTCCGATGTGTTTTTTCTTGTACGATAATGGTACGTAATTTTATCGTTCCAATAATCACGAATTTCTTCTTTATTCTCTTTTAATTCTAAATCACTAAATTTTCGCGGTGTTACATCCTGAGCCGACATCCCTCAAGATCTTCCAGCACAACCCCTCCTCGAGCCTCTCCAACTACTCAACATTGCTTGTTCCTTCCAATTGTTTCCAACACATCACAGTTCAGCATCCACTTCATCTGGAGGATCATCTGTTCCTCCTGAGTTTTACAATTCCTTCAAGTTCAGTTTGACAACTTGAATTCTTCTATGAGGGAGATGTCTGCCAATTTTGAGCTCATAATTCAAAGGCTAGAGAACACTATGAATATCATTTTTGAGACAGCAAGAGATGGCTGAGCATGCTACAAGAAGATTTAACAGACTTGTTGGAACTTTGGGTGATGCTTCCACTCAACTACAGTGTCTTCAATTTGATTTGCAAGCTATACTTTCTAACATTCTTGAGCATACCCACAAAGCATTCAAACTGGACAGGATGCTGTGACTCAAGTGTCAAAATGTAGATTGTCATTTGCCCATTTTGTTGAAGATATGGAGCATATGAAAGCACATACAGCTCATATTGATCAAGAAATTGCAGATCTTGAACTAATTTTGAAAATATATGGTAGAAGGCAATACTGCTAATTCATCAACTGCTGCTCCTCCCATGTCTCAAGGCTTTACTCAACTGCAAGCACATATTTCAAAAAATCTCCAGCAAATAGAAGAGACACTGCATACAAGACTGACTTCTGTGCAATTCCAACTGTGGAATAATTTGGGTGCTTTGGAAGCACAAATGAAGACCATTGAGGACAAGCTACCTCCTCCTCCTCCATCTCCATGATGCTCTTTTTCTTTTGATGATGTCAAAGGGGGAGAAGGGTGTAATGGGTGCTACTTTAGTTCTGTTTGATGGTTTAAACATTGAATGTTATGTTTGTTAATTTTGGGATTTGAATATTGAATGGTATGTTTGCTCTTGATGTGATATGAATTAGTGATTGTCGTTTCTATATGCAATGGAATGATGTACATGATTGCCTTAAAACATCCTGTTTGAGTAAAAAAAATGATCAATCAATCATAGTTGCCATCATCAAAAAGGGGAAGATTGTTGGATCTCTTGTTTTGATGATGTTTAATATGATTCATACAAATGTAAATATCTTGCATCAATCATATCTAACCTTATTTTCCATATTTACTTGACAGAAATGTTGATATGATGCCAGTTGTGTTGACATAGGTTAATCATGTGTCGACACAACATTATTTCACAGAAGCTTTTCCAGAACTAAAAGTGCTAGTGGTGTCGACACATGTTCAGTGGTGTCGAAAGATCCCATGCATCCAATAAACAATGAAGTATGAAGGGGCCAGTGGTGTCGACACAAGTTGGTTGTGTGTCGACACATTTTATGTATCTAGGAAGAAGTCAGAACTTAAGTGCCAATGGTGTCGACACAAGATGAATGTGTCGACACATCATGTCCCTCCCAGAAGCTTGTTTTGCAGTCTGTGGCCAAGTGTGTCGACACAAGTGGAAAGTGTGTCGACACAACTCATCAGTCAAAGCTACCAGGACACAAAGCCACGAACATGTGTCAACACATATCTCATGTTGTGTCGACACACTTCAACTATTTTTCCAGATCTGATTCTAAAGACATGTGGATGATTTTGATGAAGGCCTTTGAGCAGGAATTTTTGGGCCCCCAAATTCCAAGGCATTTCGTGGGTACATGGGACTATAAATGCCCATCACCACTCATCTTTGAGAGGACACACACCTTAGTTTCCTCAAGTCCAAGAAGAGAAGCGAAATCAGAGAGTGGCTTCATCCTACAGAATTGCGCCCAGATCTGAAGAATTCGGGGATCTAAGAACCTTGGCTGATCAACCACAAGTGGAATTCCTAGATTCAAGAGTCTACATCCTGGAGCTGAAGCTGGAAGCTTGAACTCTTATCTGGAAGCAGAACAGGGGAAATCGAATTAGACTTCTTCAATTTTCAATTCAATTGTTCTGTTTGGTTCCTTACTTAAAACTCATTTCCTATTGTTGTTTTGTTAAATTAGAGCAACTCTTTGTGCTCAATTTCACGTGTGTGTTCAGATCTGAGATCTCTGTTTTCTCAGAGTGTGTGTGTTGTAGTGTGACCTATTTAGAGTGGCGACATAAGCCACTTTGTGTGTGTGTGTGGATGGTGGATGTAGGATACACAATTGTGTAATCTTAACCACCCTAAATCCTTGTGCCATTGTGGTTTGATTGTCTTTGCGTTAGATGATTGGTAGCTCGCTGCTCTCACATCACTTAATCTGTCTAGTTGCTTAGAATTATGTTTATGTCTGAGATCTAAGCTTTTCATTGGTTTATCTGAGTTTCTCATCAAGTAAATTTTAAATTCAGTTGAAATCTATTCAACCCCCCCCCCCCCCTTCTAGATTTCATCATAGCTGTTTTCCGCAACATTTTAAGAATTACTTCTTTAATTCTGCTAACTATACGGTGTACAGATTTGACTCTTTGAGCTTCAAATACTGTTTTTCCATCCTTTTGAATAATACACTTGTCATTCTGAAACTTTACTAGGTGACCCTTGTCACACAGTTGACTGATGCTAATGAGGTTGTGCTCCAATCCTTCTACATACTTGACATCTTCTATCAGATTCTTTTCTTTTGTTCATACTATTCCACATCCTAAGACCTTCCGTTTTCCAATATCTCCATAGGTGACCTGACCAATCTCATCTCTAAAGCTTGTAAATAACTTCATGTCACATGTCATATGCCTTGAGCACCCACTATCCAAATACCATTTGGATGCTCTCAGGCGACCCTACAAACAAACTTATGTTGTAACTTTTGGTACCCAAATTTTCTTGGGTCCTTGATGGTTAGTCTTAGGGATCCAGCGCAAGTGTCTAGTTGTGCATGTGCTGATAGTGTGTCCTAGCTAGTTACACTGACTACAACATAAATCAAAAGCATTTTTCATGTGTGTAGTGTTGTTATATTTCTATTTTTGTTTGTAAACATATTGGTTAACCTTTCTAAAATTTTTAATTCCTTTTTTTTTTACAAATTGTGGTGTTGGATAATTTTTAGGATACACAATATTTTCTTCATTATGTGAAGGTGTATATCCTACTCCATATTTCTTCTTACCTATCCTAGAACCTTTTAGTCTTACAAACAAAGATGTTTTACAATTAGATATTTTCTCTATGGTAGCTCTTAAATAGTTGTTTCTCTTTATTTTTTCTTCATCCTTTAATCTTTCAGATTTAATTCTATTTTCAAGATTTTACTGTTTTTATTTTTAAGTTTTCACACAGTAATTTGTTTGTTCTTTTAGTTTCATTTAGGTTTTTGTCCTAATCTTTCCACTTCATTTTTCAGAAAAGTATTAGATTTTTCTTATGTAAGCAATTTAATTAACTATTTTCATTTGCTTGACTACTGTTTTATATTTTCATATAATTCATTGAAGGCACCTGCAAGACTATTAGAATCAGATTCAGAACATGATGTGAAGAGGTTTCGGAATTTAACTGATCCAGTCCTGCCATGAGGGTTAGATTTGTCTTTTCTTCTTCTTCATATTTTGAACTTGAAGAGTCTGAACTGGTGGCTGTAGACACCCGATTCTGGCCTATGAGTTGAACCATTATTCTTGTTCTCTTAATGATCCCCAAGTTGGCCATTCATCTTGAGCCCATTCATTAGCCATGTTGTGAGCCCATTAAAGCCCAATTTTCACATTATCCTGTCCAATTATCTTTCTAAAGAGTCCACAAGCCCTATTATTGATTATTTGCTTTCAATTAATTGGTCAATATTTTGAGAATAATCGCGCCACGTTCTCCTTGTTGCTTCCCCCTTTTTCGTCGTGACAGCCAATGCATATCCATGCACGTGCCCTTGTGGTCGAGACCATCATGGCTGTCGTGACTATCCTTGTCGCGTCCCTACGACCTGTCGGGACAACAGCCGCGTGCACTGGCCTCCGCAATCACCTCCACATTATCCTCTATTGGCCTTATTTCTATCCTAGGCAACCTCCCAACCCCCCTGGTCGCGGTTTGAGGTTCCAGGACCCTTGGGGACCGCCCTAGGACTCTCCCATCCGGATTTATCAGGGTTTATAACTTCATTTTGGGCCATTATCACTTAATGATGAGATAATCTCTCTCATTTTCTATTTAAGGAGCCCTTCTCCTTCAGAGAGAGGGGAGCCCCGTTTTTTCCAAGAAGTGCTGTCGAAATCTCTTCAGACTTGACACTTAGCTCATGGCTCAACCTTCTCCACCCATTTTTCTCTTATCCTCCTCACCAAGTCAAGTGATCTTCTTCATTCAAGGAGCTTGGTGGCTAAGGAGGTGACTTTAGAAGCTCCTGCATCAACCGAGGACACCATCAGTAGCTAGGGAGTCGCACCATTGGGGCTCTTTCTTCCTCTCCCTCTCCCATTCTCCTTTCATGCATTTTATTATGTCTTCTAGATAGGAACACATCTTTCTTCCCATTCCCAGGTTTTTATACACCCAAAGGGTTTTAAAAACTACCCCCAGGTTCGTTCCACCCATGATCACCCCTTTTACTTCATCTTTAGATAGATATTACGCTTAAATATGTTCTAACAGGGTCTATTTTGTTGTTTTCTTTGTTTTGTGCAGGTACACAAGCAAGGTCTGACGAGGGGCTCTTGTTCTCTGGCCGGCCGGAGGACATGAAGAAGGTCTCCCCAACATTCTCCCACACTGCAGAGAACGCGACAAGCATGGGCAACGCGACAGTAGAGACGCACCCTGATAGGGCGACGCGACAATGACCGTTTCGCGACGGGAGTACACGTCGCGATATCAATAAGTGCCTCTGTTTCACCCCCTTTCCTAGCACGTTGCCTAGTTTCATCTCTATCCATTGAAACTTGTTAGGTGGTGATCACATTCCTATCCATGCTATTTTAAGTCATCTTAAATCATGTAGTGTGTTTCGAGGGTGCGCCAACCCCGTGATTACAGTGGCTTCTTCATTATCCCATGCTGCTGCCATTTCCTTTTTCTTATACCTTCTAAATTTCTTTTCTTTGCCTTTCTTCTTCTCAGATCTTTCTGCTTGATCCTTCTTCTTTAGCTTAGGACATTCTGATTTGTAATGTCCTGGTTGATTGCACTCGTAGCATGTTGGTTCCTTCTTTTTGTCCTTCTTTAAGATCTCTTTGAACCAAACTTCTTTTTCTTGACAAGGATATCCTTTGTAGTTTCCTTGATAGCATAGCTTCATCATCACTGTCATCTGATTTCTCCTTTGAATCATCAGAGGAAGAAGAATCTGCAACCTTCAAAGCATTTGGCATTTTCTTTTCGATAAACTTTCAGAAAATCTTTCCAAGTTAATTTCATGAGCCATAGGGATCCAATTAACTTGTCAATGGAAAGTTCAGTTAGATCATGTGCTCCTCAATGGCAGTGACCTTAGGGGTCCAAACATTTTAATGATCTAGGATTTTTCTTACAGTTTCTTCATTTGTAAGAACCTTTCCTAGTGAACTCAATCCTACTATTATGTTTGAAAAATGATTGTA